>JAVQJL010090351.1:0-104673 GCA_036024295.1 Nannoperca obscura | reverse complement strand
CCTCCTCTGCTTTATCATTTTCTTTTTTAGAGGTGCAATAGAGTCAAGTGTCATTCTCAGTAAGCTTGCAGCACTGTCAACAACGTGATCAATCTGGGAGGGACCAAAGGCAGTGTAGGAGTCATATACTGCCCTGTGACATCTCAGTAAAACATACAAAGGTGTTTTTGCTTTGATAGCATATTGATTGATTTATAAGAAAGCCTGTCTTGACTAAACAAAAATTCAATCATTCACAGTGTCAAACACAAAAAATACTTCCATGAAATGTGTTTAGGGGCATTTCTTCAGTAAATTGTAAAGACCATGATGGCCCTGATATAGACCACAAGATGAAAAGCGTTGGTCTAATAATAAAATGGTTCTATTCCATGTGTCGCTGGAGTTTTGACCTCTCCAGTTAAATGTAATAACTATGTCACCTTTGACAAATTATACAGAAATGTTATATTAAATAGCTGCTCTCTGCGTGTTCAGTTAGTTCAGTTTTCTAGTAACTAAGACATCAGGAGTTGTGTCCTGCTGTGCGCTGACAAGAGTAAATAGAAAAAGTGAAGAAAAGGAAAGGTGGTGAAAGAGGAAAATTAAACAATCATGTTCTTATTGTGAACGGCAGCTTCATTTGTAAATGTCATGGGATACAAACTTCATAATGGTAGTTTAATTTTATGAAGCCTCAGAGAAGCAAGACGGGTGAGACGCTGCAGGAAAACAAAATGAAAAGTAAAAGATGGCACTAAATCTCACAGCCAATGTTTTAATAAGTGAAACAAAAATACATATTTGAAAGTGTAGGCTACATTATGCAATTGTCCTAAAGTAACACATAACTAAAATGCCTTGCATAATAATTTGCAGTCGGTCTTGTCTAAACCTCCCCACCAATGTGACATTGATTGCAAATGTCTTGTCAAATTAATTTTAAGCAGCTGGTTCGTTTTCTCAGATTGTTCAGTTTGAATAATTTTAAACCATCCAATATTTCACCAGAGAAAATTCCAGTAAAAAGTAAAAAAAACATAATTTTGTGTAGCAGTTTATGTATGTTTTTGTCCCATTAATTATCTTGTGATCCTCTGAGATTTATCTTGTGACCAGAGCTGCAGGGAAAACCCTATGGTGTGTAAACTTCAGCATCAACTGAGGATTAATTGTCTGGTTTCCCTGTGTGCTTTATGGACTACCAATCTAAGCCCTCATCAAGCAGTTAAACTCACTTGGTAAAAACTGCAGAAGAGTTGAGGTCTAAACAGCACAGATCAGGAAAAGAACTAGCTGAACACAAGAGGCTGTAAGCTACTTACTTTGGTGGTATTTAATTCTTTTTCTTATTCATTGTCTCTAACAAACTTGTTTGGTCATGTTTTGTGTGTTTACATTTATTACCTTAATTATTGATTGTTTGATTTGACCAAGGAGTCCCTCCGATAAGAACCACTTTATAAATGGTGGTTGGAAATGGAGGCCAGTGTTCACCAACTTGTCAGTTCAGTATTAGGTACACCTTTAATCTATTTCATAAAATGTGTTGTTGTAAGCCATTTAATTTGTCTGTTAAGTGGTGCACCTGAGGTAACATTCTGCACAATTAAGGATGAATTCAGATGTGATTCTCAGACATTTATACCAACAGTTTTTGTCAGCCACATTATTTGCTGTAAACCCTTGAAACAGGGGCCAAAATAACCACCATTTGGCCTGTAGCATCAATTATCACACCACCGTTAAAGACACTAAGGTCATTTTTCCTGTTCAAACACTCAGTGAAACATTGTGACGGATGCTGCTCGGCTCGGTTTTTACTACACACCATACATAAAATATGTAGTATATGTGTTATAGTTAGGGACTGTGGAACCCCAGTAAGCAGACATTTGTAAAACGTTCACAATATTATTATTATTTCTTCACTGGTGGCGGTGAGGAAAGGGCGAGAGGGGATAGTCCGAGTCGTAAGATGATGTAGAGCCAGAACTAATCCTTGTAGCAGCTGAAGCAGGTCAGGCAAGGCAGAGCAGACTGGGCTGGAAGGTGGCGAGCTGGGAAGGCTGAAGACCAGGCACGAGTAATTCTGTAGAGCAGAGAAACAATCGTCAAAACAGGCAGATCAAAAAGTCACAAAACACAAACTAAAGAGCGTCTTAGGTCCAGCCGTAGTTACCACACTGGTGAAAGGAACGATTTGGCGTTGGACTGGATATTTGAGGGCTGCAGCGTTGATTAGTGGATGAGACACAGCTGTGCAGGTGAGTAGATAGTAGAAACAGGAACCCAACAGCAACGCCCAAGCATGGACACACAAACACAGAGAGACCTACTGAGACTAACAGGAACACAAGGGAGGAAGAGGGGAGCAGCCAACACCATGACACTATGATGTACATTGTAGAACTTCTCTGATGTTTCATTAAGATCTACGACCAAACTGCTTCTTTAATAGGAAATGTGTTAGTGCTGACAGTGTGGGGAAGTCAATAAGATGTGCAATAAGATTTGTAGGCTATAGGTTACATTTTATATCTTCGACTCAAGTTTAACATGTGCTAAGAGAAATATGAATACCAGCGTAACTTGGCATCAGTGTCAATGGTGGAGAGTTGATATAAAGATAGATTTTGATGAAAAGCGAAAGGCAATTTGCATTTATTACTGCATTGCGATGTTCCTCAGTAATGATAATATATTTTAGATATTTATAGTGCAGGGAACTGGATATTTTTCATATTCAATCAAATTCCTGAGGCACTTGTACTTAGGTGCATCTGGGGATTTATTTACTCTTCTTCCATAATTCAGCTGACATATAAAATCAAATGTGATAAATTAATTTAAGATGAAGTTGAAGATGAAAGTTAAGTACGTTTTTTTTTTTACAATACTCCGGGCCCTGTTTTAGTGATTACACAGTGCCATTTATTAGGCTTTCGCAAATTAACTTTTGCACAAACCTCAAAAAAGAATTCACACACCAGTTCCGCTGAATAAGCCAGTCTGTGAAAGGTAGAGTTGTAGAGAAAAATCGTGTTAGACAAGGCTTGGAAACCTTTTCACATCTTTCTCTGATGAGAAGTGTCTTCATTTCCGGTGTCTTTGAACACGTTTAGACATTAACATGTTCTCTCTTTTGCTCATTCCAATATCTTCTCTGTCTACGGTTTTAAACTAATCCAAATGACAATGGCGGTATTTTAAGTATTTAACTACTTAATATACAAAGAATCAACATTGTTAGTAATAGATTGAACATGAGTAACACAAGTATGCAATGTAGAAGAATTGGAGTTAAAATTTGTTCAATGTCATTCCCCTTGTAGAACAATTTAGTTCATTATAATGCAGTTGTGGGATGTTCACCTCACACTAACTTTCTGCTCAGACGGTAGCAAGTCAACCTTTCATCCAAGAGCTCTGCTAAACAATGCTTCCCTAATCATTAAAGTGGCTAAGCCTGCAGATGAGCTCATTGGGTATAACGCACCCGTCACAGTAATCATTACTGACAGGACATGCAGCTGCTAATGATCTTCTCTTAATCACACTTAATCAGGTAATAATGATTTCGAGGTGAGAGATGAAGTGCTTGCTCTCTGCTTTCGCCATGGAGAAGCCTTGTTTCACTTGACTGGTTTGGGTGTCAGCAGGGGGGCGGAAGGGGGCGGCCCATTCGTATGCTGCACTTCTCCCCGACTTGCAGGGTCACTTGTTGGGATTGGAGGGAGGAGGGATTTATGAATTAGACCTAAATCATAAAGGACCGCTGGGACACGGGGCAGCACAAAGAAAAACAAAAGCGAAGTTTACTGTGCAGGCAGGAGACCATAAAGCACTACACAGACATGTTGAAAGTTTGGGTATTTTTAACACTAAACAAAGTTTATTTACATGCACACCAATACTCAATAGCCAATCTTAAAGTAATACTTCAATGCCAAATTTCCTCTGTAACTCATTTTACGTGTGTATTCTGTACTACAAAAGCTAAGAGATGATACAAATCGAAATAAAACCTAATCAAAACTCAATTACAAATCACAGCATTCATTTAACAAAATGCATATTAGGGATGCAACTAACAATTATTTTAACACATTGATCAATCTTGTTCTTTCTCTCTGTTTGATACTTACACTTATTTCTACAAACGCATTTACATGCCACAATAAATTGAAAGATTGAGCAGCCCAAGGTTATGCTTAGACCTACTCTCTTTACAACCATCGTCTGTAAGCAGACAATGACATAAAGACATAATGCCACCAAAAGGGTCCGATGTCTCAAAAGTCACTGTTGTCATTGGCTTAAGTTTAAATTAAAGTCTGGGTTAAATAAGATAACCTGAATAGAAGACACCACTCTGACCTCCACAATTAGTTTTTCCATATCAAGCTATTGTCTGATTGTAATTGTAATCCTTTGATCCATTTTCTAAACCTATTATTTCCAATCAGGGTCACTGGGATCTGGAGCCTAACCCAGCATGCATTGGGCATCAAGCAGGAAAACACTGTGGATAGCTTGGTGGTCAATCACAGAGGTAAAACTGAGACAAACAGAGAGAGCAGAGCCAAGTTCACACCTACAGGCAATTTAGAAGATCCAATTATGGACGAACGTCTTTGTGTAGGATTTCTCCAGTTGCTAATGTTTACTCCCACACACAAAAACGCTCATGTAATATTTCTAAATCTTTTTTTAAGCACAAGAGCATTTAACAAGAGCATATAACTCATCAGGGTCCATATTACTTTTGCAGAACAGTGGTCACTGTGGCAACAAGTAGTAACCAAATGGCACACTGATTTTCTCCACATTTCTTTAACATCTCAAGGCTGTTGCTTTAATTACATCACAATTAGTAACTTTACTGAGAGTGTGTTAAAAAAGAATAAAAGAATAAAAGTCTAATCTTTTTTGGGAGTGTGTTTGGAGTGTGCTCGCTTTTTGTGAGAAGTGCATCAACATTTTTCTGTGACACGCTAAAATGTAATGTTAGCACAGGTAGTTAAAAGTCATTAAGTCGGCTAACTGACTCACAATTCAAACACGCAGCAATATCTAACAAAAATTTGCCAACATTTGCCAGTTGTAGTACCCAACCAAGTTAAGACTGTAGGGACAAATCCTCATGCATGTACTGGTGGGTACCAAATGTGTATTAATCCACAGCTGAAAATAGTCCCCCCCAAACACACATTTTACTCATGTTAGAGTAAAAATGAAAGTTTATAGTTGTGACTTGTTTTTTAACATTGACGTCTTTGTAAGAACCAATGGGCTTTGGGCTGAGAGCCACAGACAGGTTAGGGAAGTCAGAACAACATTGTTGACTTTGGTCTTTTCATGGGAGTTTAAAATGATAACATACTGCAAATATTTGACTTGCTGTCATGAGACCTGTTGGACCAGAATGCCTGGAAGTTTTGTGCACATTAATCCTCTGCTCACAGAGTAAAATCTCAACTCTTTTTACCACTTTGGATAAATCCAAGAGCCTTTATCACTGTTATCACACTCTCAGTGGTCACACAGCCTGGCAGTGAACCGTGGCCTTTACTAATTGTAAACTCAATGAAGCATTCTTAACAGATGCTGGTGGAACGACTCCATTAGGCCTTACAGGCGGCTGTCGTCCACATATCAAAGCCATGAAAAGTCAAACTGTCATTATCACACGGCTCAAACCACATCTATCCACTCGCCAATTTAATTCTTATTAAATGCACATTATAAGTGGAGATGGATGGTCTTGGTCGACTGGAGTTACTGCTTTAGAAAGACTTTTGGTAGGACACACGTTCACAGGACACAGCAGTACCAGAATAGTTTTTAAAATGCTATCCATAAAGTATTTATAAACAGACAGATAAAGCCCATAATGTTGCCAGTGATGGAAATATGAGATATTTACAGCTGTAGGATGTGATTTGAGTGGATTTCATGGATAAAAGGTGGTCCAGAATGTGTGCAGACCCTCTGTAGGGAGTGATTGTGCAGGAAAAACAAAGCTGTTAGAGTCCTGTGTTGCTCTGCCAGCTTGAGTGAGAACAAATGCACATGACACAACAAATAGGCTTTGGGCTGTGTGATGCAGAGGTTATACCAAATGACTCCCGGACCACAGTCCCTTATCTCTATGCAGCTTTTTTTTTTATAAATGAGGGATTAATTATTGCCTCAAAAAAAAAAAAAAAAGGAGGAAGCTGCATTCAGAAGATAAATCTACTGTAGCACTTGCCCCCCCTGAGGGTCCCGTGAAAAAAACAAGAAAAAAAGAATGAGTTTAAGATTATTTAGTAAAACAGTAAAGTAAATAAAAACAGGCAAAACACAACTTAACTCATATTTTTTCTTTAATTAGTAAAACCAAATAGAAACAATTACGCTTGCAAATTTCTCAACTGGAGAGTGATGAATGTTTTTGCAGTTGTTGTTTGTTTAAATGATAAATTGATACACTTTATAAAGTCATTATCATGCAATTATCATTTTCTGTTTCAGCCATCCAAAACAAATCACGTTGAAAATAAACCTTTTAATATCTTTATAATATCCATGAGATTCTGCGCCACGCTATTATGTCTTTTCCCTATCTTTCCATTTCCTCGTACTGCGTGACCCCGAGTTACCTTTAAAAGGCCCTTTCATGATCTCCAGCACCGCTGGTATTTCAAACAATCATGTGATTTTGACAAGGTGTGTGGCAAGCCTCCCTTGTGTGTGTAACAACAAGCCGGCTGCTCCTCTGGGATATTACCGCAGACAATCCTTCTTGCATATTCATTAGACAATGTTGGCGCGCATGCACGCACGCGCTCACTCACACACACACACACACACACACACACACACACACACACACACGATCATCATATACAACAATGCTCCTCTGATCAAAGAGAGCTCATTATCTCCCTGTCCTGCTGCAGAGTTCTGCTGAAATAACCAATCAGTTGAAGCTTTCAGAGTTCGGTTCTCTTTCTGCCTGTCTCAGCACACCATCTCCTCCTTTGGCTGGCAACACTTTAACCAAGGCACATTTGATTCCCTTCCTCTCACCAAATGTTGATTTGAGAGTCTGTTCAGCGAGAGCTCTTTGATTGCATTAACGATAAATGAGAAAGTGTGTCTGATTTATCTCTAGTGTACCGTTTGATTCTGCTACAATGAAGATTTCTGTCTGATAATCAGCCTCTTGAAATGAGTGGTCAAATCGTTCCTCAAGATGTCCAATTTGATATGCGTGGGTTGGCATTAATGCATATGTGATGACTGTCAATTTCTGAGAAGTGAGAGTGAGATTTGACCCGGATTATCCACTTTTGGCGATGCCTGAATTATTGCGATAATCACAGATCAGATTTGTCAATTGACTCTCCAGACAGACCTGCAGCAGATCTGCTGATGGCGACACCCACACGCACGAAGCAACTTCTGCAAAACTGTGATGCATTTCACTTTCCATCATTAAAGTGACACACAGACAGCACGTAGTATGTCTTGGTTCCATTTTCAGTGAATTTCTGGTTGAAAGAGGACTATAACCAAAATTGCAAGGGCACCCAAAACATGTATAATCAAGTCTTGTGACATCTCATGTCACAAAAGATTTTGTGATGAATTGTGGAGGGCAGATTTGATTGGTTAGGGTAGATGGTTTGGGTTATTTCCCCCTGGAAATAAAAGTAAGGGTTTTATGATGCAGAAATATAAAGGAAGAAATTCTCTTTCAGCTCTTTCAGGTAGGTTATTTTTATAATAGAAACAGTTATGGAAGGCTATAAAAAGGATTTAAATGTACAGTAACAAGTAGCAAAGCCACAATGTAAAAAAACAAGTTGTTTCTGCTGTGAAAACCACAATAAAATACATGAACGAGTGAATGAGTGACATGAATTGAACTGTTAAACATCCAAAATATCAGAAATATTGTGAAAAATGCGAATCACAATTTCCCAAAGTCCAAGTTCACATTCAAGTTCCTTGTACAGTCCAAAACCCAAATATATTCAGTTTACTATCCTAGAAAACAAACAAAAGCAGCAATTCCTTAGCATTTTAGAGGCAGGAACAAGGAAGTGCTTGTCATTTTTTTCTTCAAAAACAACTTTAACCGCTTAATCAGATATCACAGTTGTTGACAATTAATGTTCTGTCAACCGACTAAGCGATTCATTAACTGATGTTCTTTTGCAAAGTAAGACAAAAGTACATTACATGGCCAGTGAAGACGACTATTTTAACAACATTTTAAGTGTGAAAGAGAGTGTGTGTCGAAAACACCTCCAGTGTAGAGTAACTGTAGGGTTCCATGACAGCCTGTATTATTTAAAATACCAATATGCCTTTTATAATCATCATTTTCTTAACATTAATTAGATTTGACCTAGAGTTTGAGGAGCAAGTTGTGTTAACTGGCCAACTCAATGATGACACTATCATGAAAGACAACAGAGGGAAACACTGGATCAAATAACCTGCTGTAACTGTGACTACAACTGGCGCCTCAGCTGTGCAGATGGACAGAAATGAAGTAGCCTGCAGTGTGAACACCAGCTAAGACTTACTGTTGATGTTTAGTTGTTTACTTGCTGAACCTGTTTGCTAGTCGATCATAATCAGCTGGGTATAAAGGTCACAAATAACTACCTGTACAGGGAAGAGAGAGATTTGAAGTCATGTTTCATGCACATGCACAGGTTCAGCAGGGAGATAAGAGGCTTAGGAGCACAGGATAACACAGACTAATATATTCACAAACATCCTTGTGCATATAAGGTGCTGATACGTTCATCATTTTCATAGGTTGTGCACATGTTCCTGAACTGAAAGTAGGAGGCAAACACTGTTCTGGGGTTTTACATTACTGCAGGCTTTTTGGGCTATTGTTGACTGATCTTCCTCCACTTGAAACAGCAGGCTTTTTATTATTGTTTATTTGCCTTAATTTGGTTGTATTTTCCCCAGTCCAGTCAGCTAAAGGTTTTCAGCATTCTCCCAGAAGCGGAGCCCTCCCGGTGTGTTTCAAAGCAATTTGGTTCCACCTGAGGAGACACACATGCTTGCTCAAATGCAGAATCAATACTAATCGACTTTAAGGGAGGGGGTGAAGCATGTCTTCAAGTAGATGTTGCAGCCTGGAGATAATATTTTAGCTGAGTTGAAGTGTTCGGACGGTGCTGCCGTGGTCACCGTCAGGTTTATTGATGACCTTGAGGCGCTCGGTGTCTCTGTGTTTCTGTCTTATTCATTATCTCGCTCCCCTTCTTTTTCCTCAGGCCCGTATCAATAATCTGAGATGGATTGAATAAATGCAAGACGCAGCTCAGTAGTCAACATTTTCAAGGCTCATGTTAGGATCTAGTAGATGGAATATTGATCACAAATGATGCCGTGATTAAAAGTTAACATTTGCTTGAATGACTTGTGCTAATCAGTCTTTAAAGACTGGGTGGCCATCTTGATCGAGCATCTTGCTCCACTGCACAGTGACACATTTGCAAGCTGGGTTGCAATCTGGTTTATAAAATGTGTGCTGTAGAAATATTACTGTAGTGTTTTTAACCACTTAAAAAAGGACTAACAAAGGTTTTGTTTATGGTCAGTGATTTTCATGAAAATGCCCTTCCTCATTAAACTTTGGCAAAACCAATTTAGAAAAAATATTTTCCCCGTTTTACTTTGAAAGCTCAAATTGCGTTTTGGTGGAAATAGAGACGTTTCAAAACGCAGACACCCACGTTCGCTTCCTGATTCGGTCTTATCCACGACGTGTCCGTCCCTAATTGGTCATGCCCCTATCACATGACCTTATCCCAGACGAAAAGCCTTGACTACCAGTGGTTATCTCAACATGGAAACAAGTTCAATACTTCCTTTCAGTAACAGTTCCACCTCTTGGTTGGTCAAAGCATAGAAATCTCTCTTACTTTTCTCCATTGTTCTTCGTTCGTAGTATTTCCTGCAACTGAACAATCAGTCTGCAGAGTAGACAATGTGCTTCCTGTGTACACGGCACGTGCATGTGCAGTGCACATGAATGGTCATGTGATATGTATTTGCAGTCATGTAGTATGGATGGAGATTATATCTGGCTCCACAGGGTGCCTTTAAATTACATTTCATTATCGCTCAAAAGGTGTTTGATACATTGTCATACTTATCAACTGCCACCTTATGTAAACTGTATATAGCTGTATTGGTATCTAACCAGCTGAACGGCTTTTTCTGTCTTCATTTAATGAATGAATAACTGCTTTTCATTTAGAAGTACATTTTGAACCCTCACTCTGATCTCAGACCAGCATAGTTATGGTCACAGGATTAGGATTCAAATTCTTTCTCACTCCACCTCAGTGGTGGTATTGACTTTTTGTCATTTCGGGTGGCCTTGACTACAGCGCAACATAAAGTACATCACACTGCATCCTCATCATTCTTTAATTCTTTAAAACTAATTGCTGTGGATAACTTTCCAAACACAAATGACACAATGTGATAATTAGCAGTTACAGCTTTTTTCAGATTTTCTTCTCTGGTTTTGACACATCAGCCGGGAACATCAGGTTTGGTTTTCATTTTTCCCCTTCAGAACATAAAGGAAAGGTTTCTTTATAGACTCTTGTCAAAAACAATCAATGTTCAGTACAGGCAGAAATTCATCATCTGACAGCAGCTTCAATAGTTCACAATGCGGTGCAGCCGCACAAGATGTTGTGTTTTGAGTAACGAGCGGGCGTGACCTGCCTTCTTCTACCCCGAAAACAGTTGCTTTAAACTATTGATCGTTCTTACATCCTTCTTTCGGGAGCTGTTGACAGTCATTCTGGGAAATGTAGGATCTCACTGACCAGGAAGTCAGTAAGTAGACAGTTTTTCAGTACAAATATAACTGAATAATGTGAATATCACTTTATGGAAGGTAATCCTGCTATCCTGCAGAGCCCCTTTGAGGAACTTTGACACAGTGAAATCATTACTTACTTCTTACTTCCAAAGCTTTGCATTTTCTGCCTGCAGCGAATATGAAAAGATGATCTTCTGGTTACGTGCCCACATTTCTAACCTTTCTACCTGAGATTTCTAGGATTTTGCTACTTGGCACGACACACAGCCTGCACTGCCAGCTTTCACAGTAACAAGCCACAAAGAGACTTTTTGGAGACATTTAGGCTTTAAATTGCCTTCTGGCAAAATTGTTCATCCATACAGGTTGCTTTACAAAAAAACACCTGTTAGTCATTGGTGAAATTATAAGGTTAATATCCATAACCTTTGCTTTATGTATTGTACATTACCCTACGAATCGATGTTACCCCCACTGGCTTAAAGCCAGTTACACTAATAACTGCATTACAAATGTAAAGTTATTAATACAATTATCACTACATGTATTTGTTCTTTATGGTCTCCCACTGGTCACATTATCCAAAAGGACAAACAAATCAATTAAAACTACATGTTTTTGACAGCTAAACTAATATTTTATTGTTGCTAAGAGATTACAGCTGTAGTTCTTATCCACACTGCCAAGAATTTTCTCATTTCTTTAAGCTTATCTGCCAGCTTGCATGCTTGCATGAACTAATGCTTGGCAGTTCATGCTCATGACTAATCTTGGAAATGTAACCATTAAGTAAAAACTCATATTATACATGCCATGTACATTACCATTTGTGGCCTGTATTTAAGGACTTTGTATTTAAGGCATCATTTTAAAATAATTTCTTAGTCATATAGATATTTGTCCTTGTACCAAACAAAAACGTGGACCCCAGAGTGCCGACAGACCCTGTCTTGACAAATTCCCATTTAGAGCAGCGCAGCATATTGTCAGTAGTGGAAAGTGTTGATTGATGGGAAGTGATGCATTTAGGGGCCTCTCAGCACACCCAGGATGTAGACAGGTGAGGTTAAAATCCTGTCACTCAGCAGTTTAACTTCCATTACTTATTCAACACTGCTGCATTTGGCTGGTGCAACACAGACGTGGATGAACGCAATTAATGAAGCTATCTCTTCAGGATTAAGCAGTGCAGCACACACAGCTTGACCACAGACGTCTGTACCTTAAATGGATTCCTGCTGTATAATATCCCAGCATTCTCAAAACTGGGCTCATGTTATCTCAGTGATAGAATGCCTAGAGGATAAACAGTTCCTCCTGCCCTTCAGGCAAAGCTTATTTTTCTGCATTTGTTTCAAGATGACTCAGTCAGCACATAGCGCCGAGCCGTTGCAGGACAGTCAGAATTGGTGGGGTAGAAACACGCCGATACTGCAACAATCACAGGAATGTATGAGTTAGGTGAGATGTAGCCTTGTGTTCACGCTGTTAGTGTGAGATAAGACAAGGCCAATTTCATATTTTTACCTTGTTGACAGTGGCTGGCAAGTTTTATTCCCGCTGTCTGGTTTGGCTATTGCTCATGTGTCAGAAGTGAATTCCACTTGGTAAGATTCACAAACTTAGGCTTCACGTTCTTTTGTTGGGCTTCTTCACAAAATTCTGCTTAATAAAATGGGGAAAATATACGTGCTCTTTTCAAAACTGCTTTTGATAAAAAAAAACAGAAAAAGTATAATAAAGTCTGCTAATGTGAAATAATGAATACACAAGATGTTTAAAAAGCGCAGTATTCTGACTCGATCATTGCAAAATGCTATGAAGATGATAATATTTTGTCATATCTATGCAAAGATATGTGTCTGCATGTCAAGACTCAATAAGGAATCACATTAATAAATGTACATTTTTATTGGATATCAATAGTATTGTTATTAAAGCACTTGCTAATCCAATCAAATGTTGCACAAGACAAACATTGCAGTAAGATGCAGAACTCCATATACTCGTGGACAATGTTGTAATATAAATATATATTTGATATTTTTCTTATTTATCATATTTTTTATTAGGTTATTCTTTCCCTTTTATTTTCTATTTTACTTTTGCTCTTGAAGTTTGTTGAAATCAATCCACATGTGTTACCCACATTTTCAATTTAAGCATAGTGGTCTATAAAATGTCAGAAAGGAGTGAAAAATATCAGATTCTCTGAGTCCAGGGTGACGTCTTCAGATGTCATGTTGTGTTCGACCAACAGGCTAAAACCCACAGATATTCAGTTTATAATAATGTTAAACATAGAAAAGCAGACAATCGTCGTATCTGTAAAGCTGAAAACAGCAATCTTAGGCATTTTCCCTTTAACATTACTTTTAATAGTCGTCACAGTTTCGTTAATCGACTGATCAAATCATCGTTGCAGCTCTAGAAACAAACCAGCGCTAATCCCCAATGGTTTTCCACCATTTGCGGTTGACTGGCTCTCTTTTAGATATGTCACCTCGTTACGCACTTTTCTTCTGAAATGTTTTAATAGCAACTGGAGAATTAGTGTCACCAACTGTTTATCTCAAGGCACACAACTTGTGACATTCACACAGCATCAACATTCGGTTCACATTTGCACTACATTTGGAGGAAGACATTTGCCTTTAATTCCTTATACTTTCCTCATCAATTTGTTTCCCTTCAAATATCTTTTCTTCTGATCTTACAAAAACCCAATATGTTGAACAGTGTTTCTTCCCTTTGCCACAAACTGGACTTCAACATTTGATGAATGATGACCACAAAGCAAGGTGTACAGGATCCCAAGCACAACATTAAATGGACAAAAATTTAAATTCTATTGCATCCTCTCTCATTGCAAATGAATACAATGCGTTTGCTTACTTTTGTCTCAGACACAGCAGTCTTGTTAAGCCCATCTAACAGCTTCTCTCTTAAACAAAGAGACAGGATCAGATTCAACACCTGCACGTAATCTTAAAAACCCTGCACAGCAGATGGGTTAAGCATTTGATTTCCATCTATAATTACCTCCAGGTTGACAGTTGCCAATCCACTGTGTATTGTAAATATAATCTTCGTATGGATGTTTGCGTGTATTGTCTTTCCTGTCAGAGAGGCTGCGAGAGTGCTCTGCGCAGCTGTCTTTGAAAACTTGTCACAGAGCTCAACAGCAGCTGAGAAGCTACAGCATTTCTCCGGCTCACTGACAAGAAAAGAAATCATTTCACATTTGATTAAGTATTTATGAGTGCATTATTTATTTATTTATTTTGATCAATGCGTCCTGTTTCATGCTGCTGTCGTTTTGTATGTCAGAGATCCTCAAATCGCATCACTAGCACACATTATAGGTCTCCAGTCCCAGCTGATACTCAGGAAATCACCAGAGCACCGGTAAATCTCAAATGCAATTGCAATTTAGAGCAAAATGCATTTTTTCTGTTGTTTGCATCTCTCTATTGTCGTATTCATCTAGGTGGGGGAAATTACCACTATTGTGGTTAAATGTGATGGAAATGGGAAACCATTGAAAAGCTGTTGTGTTCTCCATCTCTGCCTCAACACAAAGACATAAATCTCAACAGAAACTATGAGTTTCATCATCAGCTATTACATGTATGGGAGAGCAGGTAATGAACATGTATGGTGCTTAACTTCCTTTACAGACACCTGTGCGCTGTTGTGTTAGTTTGTTGATTGTATGGCCAAGACAATCCTCAGTGAGGCAGACCCGGTCTCTGCCGTTCACTCGTGCTGCGTGATAAGCCCCCGAGTGTGCTGATTGTTGACATGGATGCCAGTGGGAGCTCTCCAGGACTACCAGCTATCTGTCTTCTCTTTGAGCTGACCCAGCGGGACCCTGACCAAATGGTTTGATCCTAAACCCAGCATTACAGACTGACCTCCAAGCAGCATCTCTGCGGTACAGTCGCACGTGCATTAAAGCTGCTGGAAAGTAGTGCGAGGACAGGTCTGAATTACAGCTGAAACAGCGACAGCCAAACATTATTTTTTAACTTTGGCACTCGTGGTTTTGTCCTACAGGATGCATAAACATGGAGGCATTTTTCAGTATTTCCATCACATATCTTAACCTGCAGAGATGCAGTCAGAATTGATCCCCTGCAAAGCTTTTAAAGGCATAATTTATTTATGATATGACAAACTTATTTGAGCAAACTTTTCCATGCTGCATTTATGGTAAGGGCTAGATAACAACTGCAACGCACGAAGGATCAAGATCCATTGCCAAGTGCTCCTCTAATTCTATGTTATTTTTGGGAAGAGAGTGGAACAAAGTGTCTATTTATTAAGACAGAAGAAAAATCACAATAGACAGAAGGAGAATGATCTCTTCAGCTTCACAGAAAATCACTAAATGAGTTCTTTGAGAGACAAGTGTGCTTGTTTAGGGAGTTCAGAGCAAATGTGCTGTAAGTAATCCTCCAAAAATCAGTCTCTGAGATACTCCATCACATTCACTTAATCCACTCCATTTAAAGTGCGTAGAAATTTTATGGTAATATAACATCTTTCAAATGATTCTGATGGTATACGTTTTTGTTTGTATAAAAATGAGAACGTCTTGTTTGTAGCTTATTAACTCTTAGTTGTTCTGAACACAGTGTGGTTTTTGATACCACCCATAGGAGGGGATTTCAATTTCATGCATGTTCAATTGTATCCTTGATTAATCTATCAGTTGGGTTTGTTTATATTAATTCTGAATTCTTCTCTGAATTCCTTTCCTCTGTTGTTCTCAATCACGATAAAATTATTATTGTAAAGGATATTAATATCCATGTTGATGACCCATCTAGCCATTATGCCATAGCATTCCTAAAAACTACTGATTCATTCAATCTGGTGCAGCATGTCTCATAACACACACCCTTGACCTCGTATTTACTTTAGGCCTGATGATAAACTCCATCTCATGCACAGACCTTGTCTCAGGTCATAAATGTATTCTATTTGACGACTGTATCCAGGCAACTTCTCCACGTCTGAAGTGAACTGTGTGTTCCCGCATGCTAAATAACAAGTCTGCTCTAAAGATTGCATCTGTTTCCACTCATTTATGTAACAGCTCAAATCACACACCTAACATATAATGATTTGGTCAATGATTTTAACAACCTGTGTTCCTTGGCGACAGATAAGACTGCACCTGTTATAACCAGGTCAGTAACAGCCACAAATTCTTCCCCATGGATAAATGAGGCAATCCTCAGCTGTAAGCAAGACTGCAGGAGGGCTGAATGTAGATGGAAAGACTAAACTTAACGTTCATTTTATACACATGAAAGAGCTTTTGATTCTGCTGAATCAGAAAATAAAGGATGCTTATTTCTCAGAATTAATTAATACTAATAAACACAATCCCTGAGCTCTGTTTATTACAATCAATCAGCATGTACAACCTGCTTCTGCTGCCATCCCTGTCACTTCAACTACAGATTGTGAATTATACTTCAGGGATCAATTCTTGGTCCTATTTTTTCTTGATATGCTTCCCTTGGGCCGGATAATCACCCGCTTTGGTTGCATGGCATCAGAAATGGCTCTTTTCAGTGTTTTAGTCTACTTGCCCCCTATGTCAAACCAAACCAAGTATCTTGGCATTATGTTTCACCCGCAAGTTAAATTTGAGAAATTTAAAACATACTAAAAAGTTGGTTAAATTCAGATTTTTTTCAACTCTGCAAAAATCATACCACTATTATCAGCTTTTGATTTAGAACAAATAATTCATGCATTTATTTTTCCCGTCTCGATTTCTGCAATGCCCTTTTTACTCACGGCTCAAGCTGCCCTCGACACGGCTTCAGCTTGTTCAAAATGCAGCAGCTAGACTTCTGACTAGGACTGCCTGAGAATCACCCCAATCACTCCTATTTTTGCAATATAGTTTTACTTACTTACTTACTTGGTGCTGTGATCCAATACAACTCAAGTATGTGCAAAATATTTCAAGGAGCGATACACAAAAAACCCAACATACATCACTTTTTCTTCTGTGTGAGCCGATTTCATTTAGCATTAAGCACTGTAGCTGTTTCTGTCTCTGCTGCTGTATCTATCAGCTGAAAAAATCTACTTATCATGCATTTCTGTTGTTTGATTGACACCTTTCAACAAGCAGAAGATTACAGGTTCAGGTTGCGCTACACAGTTTTTATGCTGATTCTACGCCTTATTGGATTATTCAGACCCCCACAGTCTGGAGCCGGCATGATATTTTTAAAGAGGTTTGATTTTTGGGGCCCGTTCTGATGCTGTCTGAAGTGTTTCATGAGGCTTGGACTGCAGATTGACCAGTAAATTAAACGTTTTGCTAAGGGCTCGGCTCTGTCTTCACAACCTGATACAGAAGCCCCTAACTGCTGCTCAGTCTCACAGCTCTTTTTATCATCACTCGTGAACATGTCACACAGAGATTTCTGAAGTCCTTCAGTTGAGGCAGCTGCTTCCCTCTTACCACTCGCAGATGATGTTGTGTTTTTGGTTCTATTGGACCGTGAGCTTTAATGTGCACTGGAGCGGTTTCAAGCTTTCCTGTGACGCGGCCGAGATGAAAATCATCACGTCAAAAAACTTCAATGTAGTGGAAGGTGGTGAAATGCAGCTGCTGTGGTTAATGCCAAAGCTGTCTGCATCATTTTAGCACATACATAATAGATTTGCATTCATGTCACCTTGGTGGATTACTTAATCACTGCATACAGAAAACAAGATTTACAACATTATCATATTTCATTATCCATTTAGCATTCATTTATTTCCCCCAATTAATGAATTCATTGTTTAGTCTATAAAATGTCAGAAAACAGTAAAAACCGACCATCCAAATTTCACAGAGCCAAAAGTTGAGATCTTCTGTTTAGATATTCATATTACAACAATACTCAAGAGAGGGAAACTGCAAATCTATCTTTACATTATAGTGACTGGAATCCACAAATATTTGGCATTTTATGTTAATAATGGATTAATTACTTAAGTCATTTATCAAAAAGTGTTCCAGATCCTCTAACATGGCACATGCTCCATTATCTTGGCTATAACTTGAATGTGCACACAGTTAAGTGGTCACACGTCAAAAAGATCTGCAGAGCACAACACTTTAACCTCCTAAATTACAAATTCATTAAGTTTTAAAAGCTCACCTGACACTTCAATGCCCCAGCTATGCAGAGCCCTTTTAGAACTTTCTCGTCAATTACATCAATCTCTTCCTGGTTGGTTTCGACTGCCTCTGTGTGCAGTGCCGCTTGCTATAGAGGGACACTCCCTGTAGCCTCCTTGGGTGATTGAATATGTGATTTTTGAAGTGCCAGGACTTTAAAAGAAAGCCTAGGATTCTTTACAGTGGACATACATTTCAACAGCCCCTAGGAGCTTTGTGTTTGGGGCATATCCATACTCTGAACTACTGCGCCACGAAGGCTGAGAAAATTGCTTTTTAAAAGGATGTTCTTGTATGATGCATTTTAGACCTCTTATTTTTCTGTATCCCCCAAGCACGATTGGGCCTTTTGGACACAGTGGAAAGGTGAATTAAATACAGCCGATGTCACAGCACAGTGTTCGTAATAGTTTGCCCAGGACAATCAAGGTCAGCACTGTCCTAAGGTTTTGTCAGCAAAAGCCAATTTGTGGAGTAACATCACAACGTTTAATCAGGTGGGTAATTCTGCCGTTGTCTGTCTGATTGTGTGAGTGTGTGTGAGAGTGTGTGTGTTGTACTACGTGTGTTTGCCCTCTACCCCCCCCCCCCCCCACCACCACCACCACCCACCTTTAGGAAGCTTTAGGAAAACTTTGTTTTGACAACCATTTCAATTCCTGTTGTAGAGATCTACCCACCACGCTGAACAGCCCTTTTGTACAGGTGCTGTCCAAGCTCATTGAAATACTGCCTTTGAACTTCAATGATTTTTTCTTTCTTTCTCTGCTGCACATCATGCAAAGCCTTTGTGAGAAAATACAGTTCTACAGTCCAGTGAAAGTGCTCTGGTAATGCATGCTTCCCTGCATGTGGTTGATTGTTGTCCTAATTAATGTGTCTGTTGCACTTTGTTCAAATGCGGCAACTGTTCCTTATCTCTTCTCAAGCCAAACATGAAACAACATAGAGGCAAGCAGCAGGATCTATTTTCAAGGGAAGATTGAGCGTTAATGCAAATCATGTGGTTTTGGAATAAGCAGTTGGCCAAAGTGATAATTTATCCTTTGTACTCTCCAGCTGTCTGATTAACTGACACATATAATTAGGCAGCTGAGTTATAAATATTGCTGTTTGTAATTTTCATACATAACCATGAAGCTAACACTGTACTCCTACGTAAACTGCAGAAAGACATGGACGTGGTGTTTGTGACATCAACTCGAGATTTCAGAAGGGATTTCAAATCCTGGATTTGAGTTTATTACTTGCTGCTGTCTTGGATTTTCTTAGAGCCAGAAAAAGATATTAGAGACTTTTGGTCTAAAGTTGAAAACACCCGTTTCCTCAAACTGAACAATATCACACACAGAACGTAACAAGCCAGGACATATAGATGCACCTCAGACCAAGAGGAAAGCAATAGTGAAGAGATTCAATTTTTATTAGAAGACTTTATAGAATACACCTACCCTGCAACTACTGAAGGCACTGAAGACTGTCCAAAATACAAACTGTCTTCACGAGAACAGCAAATAAAGCTAAAAACGTATTACTTGATAACTTGGTCAAATCTTTTTTACAATTGAACTACTTTTCAAATTTGAAAATGTGTCGCTTTTCTGTTTGTTATCATTGTAAACTGAGTATCTTAGGGTTTTTGAGAGCTGGTCAGATGAAACTAGACATTTGAAGATGCCACCCTGTGCTCTCTGAAATTTTTTACAATCCTTTATTCCTTAGGCTAAATACCTCCAGGTGTTTAAGGTCATTATGGGCAATGATACAAATTAAGAAGCAGGGCAGTTTTATAGAATTGTTGGAAAAACCTTCATGTCAGGTATTCATTTTCTTGAACACAAACATAATATATACTATATCATTATATATTTGGATACTACAGCATTCAATTACATGTATTGCAATGTTGATATTTCATCCATATCATCCATTCCTAAATTGTTAAAGAGAGAGGGAGTCTGGTTGAAGTCGACTTTGATTTTCTGAGACGCCGGGCAATCAACCAGATAGACCCCAAACCATATTTCTTCCTAAGCCTCAATATCTCTCTGATGGGATTTTTTTTTTTACAGAATGGCCACTAAAAAGAACATTAGAGGAAGTAGCTATTGAGATTAACTTCTTGAGAAAAGAAAATATGCCAACTTTGTATTTCAGGAGAGGAGAAAAAGGATTTTTCCTTTGACGTCAGTACAGTTTTTGTTTTTAGAGTCAGCAGCTCGCAGCCATTAGAAGAATACAGCTGCATTTATTGTCACTTGGCTCAGACAGCCAAATCAAAAGTTATCCCCCCCCCTTCTTTTGTGAACTTTACAGGCTGAGTCTCAGCACTGTAATTTACGAGTGACACGACGGGACTGGACAGTGTAATGATTTGCCGTCATTACAACGTTGATTGCCATCAATGATGCAGGATTGCGTTCGCTGAACAAAGGGCGCCATTTCTGACCAACAACTGTGTGCTGCAATAGGACCGTAACATAAGAGCTTCATCGCTTCTAATGCGGCTTTTGTGATGGCCTTTCTTAGTCAGAGTGCAGTGAGAGGAGGTGAAACAGTGTTCATTTACCAAGACATCTGCTCTCTTCCAGGCTCTCCTCCATGTTTTAGTGAGTCATGAGTGGTCAGAGTCAGAGTTCAGAGATGCTATTTAAATTACATTTCGCACCAGCTGTGGTTTGAATTAGATCTAAAAAGTTTCAGCTGCTTTGGTCTTTTTATCTCTTGCTGGTCTTTTTATCTGATCATATTTTAAGCTATTCATATTGTTACAATAGTATCTTATTTTATCATTATGAAAAACTAAAAATATGTGACATGGTGAGGTTTTTATTCTTCATACACAATAAATTATGATTTATTTAGTTCATATACATAATGACTTAATACAATTACTTTTTTTAAATCTTCATTTAGGTTCACTCACTAGCTTGTTTCTAGAGCTTTCTACCACATTTCATGTTCTTCCAAAGCAGATGGAGTTTTCTCAGTTGTCATGGAGATCTGTCATTGCTCCAATTACTGAGGAAGAAACAGCTAAAACCCCTAGAAAACGTTAGAAAGTGCACATGAGTTAAGATATTTTTGGTCAATGGATCTCCATGACAACTGAGCAAACTCCATCTGCTGAGCAAGGCCATGAAATGTGGTTGAAATCTCCGGTACCAAGCTAGTAAATGGACCTTAACCTTTTTTGTCAAACTACTGTAAGACTGAACTTTTGCACTCAAGCAGTGCAACAGTTGTTGTCACCCCAGAAGTGTTTCTAATTATAAAGAATTAAAAGCTTGAATGGTTTTCAAGAAGTTGTCCATTAGCAGTTAATTAGATGGATCACATCAATTAGCTACAGTAAATACAGTGTATATCAAGTGAAAGTAAAGCAGTCTGATTAGTGAGTAAAAGCCTATATGGCATTTTTATGAATATGGATACCAACCAAGCTACTAATACCATTACTATTGCCACTGACACTATGACTGTAAAGAATGAAAGAGACAGATGGCGACAGAGAGACTCCATCATGACTAAATACTGGCCCATACTTAAAAAAAAAAAAGATGAGTCGGTTTACTTAGTATCTGACAATATGAATCCAATGTATCAACACAGTGTTTGAGAATAGATCCGGGACTATTGGGACACATCCCACTCACAGCTCTAGGCTGTTCTCACACAATAGACTCTGGTATGCTTAAGTGTGAGAATGATATGCCTTCGTTGGGAAATCAAAACCGTCACATGAATCGTACTGGAAACTTTGAAATTCAAACTTTCTTTGCTTTTGTGATTTGGGGACGGGGATAAAAAGGAAATCCAACATTTCAGTGAGGATTCTGTAGAATTAGCTCCCAACTGTACGATTCTTTTGAAGATCACAAAAGATGGACTGTTTGCGGCACACACTGCAGATATTATTGACCATTATACTGAGAGGACCTCCCCAAGGACAAATCACCTCCTCTCTATAGAGCAGCAAATGGAAAGTGCTTTAAACTGTTTTCACTTCAACACAGTGGAAATGCCCTCGCGGGACTCAGAGCTGGAGGGCTGAAGGCAGAAGGACTGCATGATTAGACTGGGGATCTGATAGAAGGTCAGGATCTGTGGTAGGCCAGAGACGAACACAGATGCTATCAGGATCAGTCTGGAGAGCAGTGATAGTCCTCCAAGACTGTGATCTACAGAGTGACAATCCTGTCACTCCTCCCTCCACCAGCCGTCCCACCGGAAGATATCCAACAGCAAATCGATGATGATGTAAACCACGTTTCAAGCCACTCTGCTGCGGTTTACAGTCCTCATGTTGTAAACCCAACTGTGAAAATGTAGAGTTTTAATGTATCTTGTAAAAGATGACTTACAGTGCTGCCATCACTGTTTACAATGATTGGTGAGGACATACAGCTTGCTTCTGGTGACTTTGCTTTGCTGATTGACTGGCTCGTATACCTGGCTGGATGATCACATCCATTCTTGTTTGTTTGATTCTTGGCTGCTGTTGGTCTTTGCTTCTGACTTTCAAGCTGGAATAACATGGTAGTTATTCTGCACAGCTGGTCTACTTTCTCCTAAACAAGTAAACAAAAGCAGGTTTTGAAAAGGTGTGAGCTGAAAAAAGCCACTGGGATGCAAAATGGTGACTATATCTAATATGTTTCATTGAGCATTGTGAGTTTAGAAGGGTTGCATCATGTGTAGCCATCAGAGATGTTGCCATGCCATTTATACAGAGGTATGTAAACCTTTAATTTCTCTAGTTATATTAGGCCACTGCAAGAAATGATGTCAATCAATGTGATCAAGTACCTTCATTTGTCAGGTATGTAATCAATAGATAAACATCCACATGAGGTTATCCTTCTATCTACAAAAGAGTGTCTGTATTGAGCTTCCAGAAAAATTGCCATGACAGTTTCACAATATAAAAGAAATATTGTCGCAATAAAAGATTTTATCCATATCCCCCAACCCTAGGTACAAGACATCATAAACATAGTTTATTGGTCCAATGCATCTGACAGCGCAGCATCAATTCCTCATGTGATTGTTTCCAGACCTAAACCTCATAGCAAAAGCTCACACGTTCACAAGCTGTAGTGTGCTTGTGCGTTGCTGAATGAAATCACCCTGCGCAGCAAAATATGTAGAAATCAGATTGATGTGTGTGTGTGTGTGTGTGTATGTGTTCCAAAGGTCATACATTACTTCCTTCTACTCTGAAAAATAAGAGTCAACTCAATTCAAAATTGGGAAATGAATTTTTCCACTGAGTTACGATGCAGTTACCTGACAAATACATCAACAAACACTGCCAACACTATGGAGTCTGTACTTCTGATATCTTCACACAGGTGTGAACATTATGGTGATTGTCAGATGATAGAAATGTGTGGACCTCAGGAGATTTTGCCAGATTGTGTGTTAACTATCCCTTTAACATCTCTGGGTGTGTTGCCATGTTAATAAATGGATAGGAGTTACTCTGATTTGTCAGGTACTTTTAATTTGCCCAAAAAACTGACATTTCTGTTCTATTTTATTTTATTTAGACATTTTCCAGTGATTTTACAGAACATGTATTTTATTATAACATATGTCGATATGGATTAAATCAGGGATATCAAACTCATTTTAGTTCATGGGCCACATGCAGCCCAATTTGATCTCAGGTGGACCGGATCAATAAAACCTTTGTGTAATAACAACAATAACAGCTCCAAATGTTTCCCTTTCTTTATGTAAGGAAGTACAAGTACATTCTGAAAATGTTCACAATTACTTCCATCCATTTACAAAACAGATGATGAGCAGACTGAGATATCTTAAGAAGAATAAGTGCAATTTCAACAATATGTCTGTTTTCCCACTTAGTAAATTTACTGTCATATGCATTATAATCTACAATGGCATAAAAACGTTTTCTTGGAAAACCCAATACAAATAGTTTTCTTGGAAAACTCAATACTAAATGTTTTCTTGGAAAACCCAACACTCTGTCCACTTTTCTCCTTTTAGACAAAGTCATTTTCGACTGTCTGCATGAACAGGAGCCATAAAGTGTTGTGTGACGTAGCGTTTATGTGCGTACGTCATAAGTTTTTCGAACCCTGGATTAAAAAAAATGATGCATAGGGTGATATAGGATTTCATCCATATCTTACACCACCATGATTGTATCATAAACATGCTTTTTTAAATTACATTCAAATCAAAACACAATACAAAATATGTAAGCATGTACATGTATATTTCCTTACATGACAATGTTTTTCTATTATGACAGCAAATATGCTTCTTTAAATATTAACACTAAGAAAGAGAGGAATGACACATATAAGTGCACATTCATTCTTTGAGTGATCAGATATGATGAATGAAACACAAAATTAAATATGTCTCTGACAGGCTTCCTACTCAAACATCTATCAGGACGAATTTTGTTACACTCTTCATCCATCCTTGTGTATTATGGCGTGCAATATGTGCATGAATAGGAAAATAGGAGCAGTCCCTATTGTCTGCTGTGTTGGCATTTCTGTATTCACCACATGGAATACTTTTATTTGAGAACTGAATTGTGTGTCAACATGTCCTCGCTTTCCATCTTCCCTCAGGTGTATTTCTCAATGCAAAGCTGGCTTTAGCCCCCGCTGACCTGTGTAGTTCTGCAGGAAGATGCTGTTAGCCCTGGGAGAAACAAACATAAAAACAGTCTCTCTTTCTAATGCTGTCTTTAATAGTAATGTGGGCCCTGTGGGTGTGCCTCGTTTACTCTGAGCTCCTGCACAATAACTCCGAAGACCAGCAGCAAAAGATTCATTGAATCTATGGAGAAGAATAGAGACTGAAATCCCGCTCAGTCCTGTTAATCCAAAACATAAAAAAGGAAATATATACAGTGTGTGTTGGGAAACATCATCTAAATTGTGTCAGGATGAAATAGTATTTGTTCACTTTACTCATTATTCTGCTTCAGTGCCTGCTAGCAACAGCATGTATAACAAAGACAAAGACTGTAGAGATTAGACATGTGAGAGGTCACTGTGCAGTAAAAAAATAAATAAAAAATTACTTGTTGGGCCCCTATGGTTTAATTAAATATATTTATCGTGTGTCATGATCATATGAGTCCATATTCTTTCACACTGCCAAAGGTATGAGTGTAGAGTTATCGTCCGTGTCATCAGAAAGGACAGCCACTTGCTTGACTTTGGACAAGGACGCACAGAAGCAGACCAGCGCCACATGGGACATCTGGATTTTCACACTTCTCGACACCCATGTGTAATCGACAGCGACAGGCAGTGAGTGACGGCATCAACTCGGAGCCTGAATACTCAGGTGGACAATGATTCCTCAATCATCTCTGTGGCTGGAACAGATCAGCGTCCTCGCTGCGTGCCAATAATACTTTAGTCACACGAGTCGAAGTCTTTTCAGTGGGGATTGTCAGTTAAAAACCCACGTTTACTTTGTTTGTTTTTCGGGAGATGGCAGGTTATTTAGAAGACGGGTGACAGCTGCATTGTGATGATAAGGTTTTCGTGAAATGGGGGTCCACATACAATCATTCTCAATGGAGAGCCATCTTTCTTCATATATCAGATGTGAAGGAGAGCAAAACCAGTAACTGATCAAAGGTAGGAGAGATAAATTCAATCTGAAAGACGTTAGAGAAAAATATCATTACACTTCTTCCACCTCTATAAATATAATGTTGCTATAAATACATTCCTGCTGCTGTAATTCCATATAGAAAATACAAAAAGTTCGATAATAAGAACATCACCTACTGTTCTGCTTTCAACTTTCATGAAGTGAAATACTTGTATAGCATTACTCATTACACAAGTTCCATACACTGAAACTTCCAAAAGGTTTACCAACATTTATTTGGTTTCCAGAGCTCCTCGCTAAGCTCTACTGAAATAAGCAGGTCGTAGCGTTAGTCAAATACTGTAATTGATTGGCTAGCAATATTGCTGGCCCTGCTGCTTCATTTAAATGTTTCAGTTCTAGCGTGATTTATCTTAACAAGAGAAGAATTTTAACTACTTGTAGGAAAGTGTACAAACATTGCAGCCTTACAAAAACACCATCATCTTTTTCTTCACAATTATTCTTCTATTATCGCCACGGTCTGTGGAGTAGCCACAAACAATCAATTTTCATAATCAGTTGTGTTATTGTGTCTAGCTTTGTTTTGTGTGGTTTTAACTGCACAAAATTAAACAACACCACTTCTACCATTGATCAAAATAGTTAGCATGCACATACGTGACTGCTTGGATAAGCACCAATCCTATTTTGTATGCTGTATATGGCACAGACAAGCACCACCTGTCCAAACCTGTCCGTGAGTGAGTGGAAGACCATGATTTAAGACACATCGAGCCCACTGTGCAGTCTGCAGCACTGCGAGAGCCTAACAATTTCCATGCAAGATGTTCTGTTGAAGTCTAACTCACCTACCTGGCTGTAGTCTGCCCGACAACTTGAAAATGTTAATGCTTCTTTGTAATAAATGAAAGGCAGATAGGGTGAGAGAATAAACAGGTCCACACAGAAGTGCACGAGACGCATCATTTCAGAGGCAGTAAGTGAGACGGGATTCAATTTCGTCTTGCCTGCCAGAGCGTGTCCCTCTCGTCTGTCACTTCCGCTATTTACCAGCAGTTTCTGAGCCAAAGGATGCCATCGTCACATTTCCTATCACAGCTCGCTCGTGTTCCTATCATATACTGGACATGGTGACATGGTTAAATCAGCATACCTGACACTGATCATCCTTTTGATGGAAGGCTACCGTCTTCAGCCATGCCCATGCTGCTGCCAGCTTCTGCCCATTGCAGGAGGTGAACATAACACCAGGCTTGGATGTCATATCATGGCCAAGGGCAAAAGACATGGACAAAACCGCCTGGGTAATTTAAGGAGGCCAATTTCTAGTTCAAATAGTGAGTGTATGTGATTGGCAGGTCAGCCTGTCTGATTATCAAAACCCTGTTATTTTCAGACTAGGACAGGCTGGAATCTGGAGAATTGGCCAATGACTTTGTGCTGTGGAGGGCTTAGACTGAAGGTTAGTGATGGTGCTAGATTGGTTAATGTTAGGTAGTTTAGCTTTTGTCCAACAAAACAGACACAACAGGAGCAAAGTAATGCCTGGGTATTTAAAAAAGCCCAAAGGGGTTTTGTGCTTTCACCAAATACTCATCCACGGAATGAAAATCCCACAATAAGACTGAAAGAAAAATCAATCCTCAAACTATTGAATACTGATTCTATATTGCAACGTACAACAGCGTGTACAGCTTGACATTTGAGCCAATACCTCGAAATTGAGAAAGAAAAAAGGTGTACAAAATCTTTCAAAAATGAGTCTTATGCGAGTCCAACTCTGTGTTATTGATTTTTCACACAGCCTGTCAGGAGATATTATTGTGAAATGATTAAATAAGTATAACAGGATATTGAAACCTTTTTTTTAATCTCGAGTCTACAATGTTGGAACCTGCAGTGAACAGAGTGATGAGGAAGATTCACCTGTGGCTGGATTTCCTATTTCTATTTCCAGGTGAGACCTTTTACCAAAAGGTGATTTCAATTTAATGTTAATTTGACACGCTGATAGAAAAATAAGCCTTATTCTCTTGCATTTTTCATCATATCCTGCCACTTCTTGTCATTGAGGTCTGTTTTTTTCAACATGATATAGGTAATAGAGTAAAAGAAAGGTCATGTATGATTTTGCTGTGATTATGCATGGCCTACTCTATTTTACTGCTTGACATTAGGATTAAAGTTTTGGTCATAGTTTAAAAAGAAAATTTGCACATTTATTTTTTACTACATTTTTGCTGTTTCCCATTTCCTTGCATTCATAAAATATGACAAATCTGGGGTGCTTTACTTTTTTGAATCTTGTCATGATTCGTGGTGCACATCAGGAAAAAAAACACCCAAACACAGACAGAAGCAGTCCAAGGATTTCATTAAACACTGTCAAACTAAACTTACGGCTGACTTACAGCAGGAAGGAAGACAGGCAATGGGTACTACAGGGAAATCAGGGAAACTAAGAGAGAATGAAAGACAAAGAACAAAGAAAGGGGACCGGTGTATATAAAGGAACGGCTAACGATGGAAACAGAGGCAGGTGATTAATGAGACACAGGTGAACCTAATCAACACCAGTGGGATGAGAACAAAGACAGGAAGTGAATCACACCAGTGAACAGTCCTTCAAAATAAAACAGGTATTAACATAAATCCACAGGATCTGACACGTCTCAGCTTTTAGCTGCCGTCTCAGCATTAAAGTGCAGAAAATTCTGTTTGCTCTTGGGATCTGTCCATGGTGCTGGTACACTCTGCTTATGGCCCTCTTGTCAACCGGAGGAGCTCCTGATTTATAACACAGGTACTGTCCGTCACCTCATCCTACCTGCACTGTCGTTCTTAATGTGTTTAAGGTCAAGCTGCACCCTACTGTGCCTATGCTTTACCAGTGTTTGACCGCAGATGCCTTTGCAATTATATTACATTCTTGAAGAGAAGGAGGCCTTACAGGTCAACAGGACAGTACCAAGCAATGCAGGAGTGGCATTAAGTGAAAGGTATATTAAGTGTATGACCTTGGATTTATGAAGGGTGGAAACAATAAGATTTGCAAGAGTGCAACAACATCCCTTTCTACCAATTTAACAGATGGGAAGTAAAGGAGTGAACTAAGAGCAGGACAGGACTTCCCCTGATCTAACCAACTACTAATTAACTGGGAAGAAAGCCACTTGATAATGAATGTACATATGCACGTTAGCTATTTTAAGAATCAGGCTCATGTTCTTTCCTAAACAAGCTCAGAAAGGAAGCAGAAATATGCTGCTAGGTCTGAGATCAGTTCTGGCAGGCAGCTGCTGGAAAACACTCATAATTTTGCTCCTGGCACCAAAATCGAATGTCCTACTATCACAGTATGTTTCTGATCTGACAGCAGATAGGCCAAGTCAGGCAGGAGTGTGGGCCACCTAACTTTAAAGTGGAAAAGCTAAACCCTTCTGAACACAGTTTATTCTGTGACATTCATTTCATTATTATGGGTTATAGTTACACCTACAGTTTTTTTATTGATTTGTTGTAAGGCTGAAACCAAAAGAATTTTAAAAAGTCTGCTGTTTTTATTTCTCTCCCTCAAAACATTTCAACTTATTTTGAAACAGAACCTTTCATGTAGGATTTCCCTTCTTTGTCTCATCATTTGAGATGTGGTCAGTAGGTTATAGCTGCTAGATGCAATGAAAGCAGTTGAACCTGATACACAATATACATAAGTTCTGTTCCATTTATTACATTTATATCACATGTATTTCCAGTTTAGCTTCATACCTTCTGCAACACTGGTGCAACTTATTGTTGACAAGAAAATTGAGATTCTTGAAGGAATACCAATTTTACAAAACATCATTCTAAAGTTGTGTTTTAAAAATCAGAATGGCACTTGTGATGATTGGGATGTGAGATTGCTTTCTTTCATATGCCACATTAAGTGGACACTTTGTGTCGGAGCTGTAATTAAACCCAAACTCAAAATTAAACACCACAGTTAGCTCTGCTCATTAAATTCAGTGCAATTACAGTTATCAAAACATTCGCTTTTTGCTCATCTTGCTTTACTGCTCGACTCCAGTGCAGTTAATTAAATGGCAGTGGAAAAGATATTCTGCTTTTTGGCCAATCAACGTGTCAAGATTAAGACCAGCCACAGTCAGCCTGCAGTAACATACACACTGAGCTTCGTAAAGACTTACTCCAAGTAAAATAACTGCTCAGAGATGTGCTGGGTAAAATGTGAACAGCAACAACAAACTACAATGTATGACACTCAGTTTTGATATTCTGCCCCAAACGCATCCTCAAAATGTATTTGTTGTAATCACTGAGAAGAATCCATTCAATGCAAAATACATTTGGGAATTTCCTTCCATGCATCTGCTATACCTGCTGATCCTTTACAGGGCGAGCCACAGAGTGAACATGTAAACTCCACACAGAAAGGCCCCAGCCAGGTTTGACCCCAGGACCTTCTCCAAACTGTGGCAACTGTGCTAACCACTGCACCAACATGCTGCCCAATTTGGACATTATATATGTTCAATTACTTCACATAATAAAAGCAGTTAAGAGACAAAAAAAACCCCTAAAAAAACTAAATGTGAAACATAATGTAAGCTAATTAAAATCATTTTTCTTCTACTGTGTAGATTTTTTATTAACAGTTGTTATAGCGCCACCAAATTCCCAGATTATATATGCAGCATGCATAAAATGTATGTCCAATAATTTTTTTATTCCAAATCCCACAAATTTGAATATTGCAGTCTGAAGCTTTTGGGATTAACAGGGCACACTGGACATTATAACTAAATTACACACATAAACACAAAAGAACCACAGGGGGCACATCGCTTATGCTTTCAACTACGTAGTGCAACATAGTGCATTGATAGTATCATCCACCAAAAGGCATTTCATGTGTTGGTCTAATGGCATATTTCTATTTAATAATCTCAGTTTTTCATACAGTATAGTGTTCTTTGACACTGCACTGCCACCAGTAACGCAGGAAAATTACAGATTGGAATAAAGACAGTTTTTTCCACAGGCAGAGGAAAGTGCAAGTAATGGTGAAGGTCAGTGGTTTGACCTGCAGGAGCGCCGGCTTAGAGCCGAAAGAGGCAGCAAATGGGGAGCATGAAATGGAAGTGCTCCTCGTTTGAACTAATTTCCAGAGAGAACGACTGTTCTCACAGCGCCAGAGCTTTGAACTGACGGCTGATATCACCTGTGAAAAGGCTGCAACGATAAAAAAGAAATGCAGTGGCATCTGTAAAATAGGTGCTGCCACAGCAGTTGGGGGTCAGTGCACCTATTTTTACAAATGCTACACAGAAAAATATATGGTTCCCTGCATTTATTTTAATGTATGCTCTTGTTTTTTTCTCTCAGGTATTTTTTTTATCAAACTTTTCTTTCAACTTAAAATTCCTGTCAAAATCTGACAATAGATCTTCGCTAACCCCGGGGTAACAGATTCAGACTGGCGAAGCAGGGAAACCCATTATGGCATGATGTGCTGTGATATACTGTGTTCAAAGCCAGTATTATAATATATTTATATATTTTCTAATAATGGTTTATGAGCAAAGCTTCCTTTTGTCTATCTTTGATCGCATTATCATTGTTGAGTGAGTCTGGGTAACCCAACTACATGCATTATAAAAGGTTTAAGTGTTTTCTGTCCTTTGTGATGAAGTCGAATATGTTAATGTGAAGGTGGACGAGCCCAGTGAAGGAGATGCATATCGTATATGGCCAGATTATGAGCCGTGATATGTTAAATTAAAACTGGAACAAATCAAGTAGGAGTCTTTTTGGTGTTCCATTGAATATTAATTAAGGTAATTAACTGAGGTAAATTGCAATTTAGAATGTAATTGGTGGTGAGATGACATTTGAAGTTCAAACAGGACTGGGATGCAGTCACCCCTAACCATATGCTAATAGCATTTCCCTAATCTTTAGCCTCGCTTTTGAATGGATTGGATTTTACTGTCCAATTAGTTCTGACCAAACAACCTCTTGGTTGGTAATGCATGTGTAACTTAAAAGAGTTGGTTGAAAAATAGACGTGTTGACTAGGAAACTGTAAGAGCAAGTGAGCCCTATACACTAAGTGTAATGAAATACGTCAGCAGTGAGCAGCAGATAGCAGCGAGAGTAAGTTGAACGAGGGGAAAACTCAGCACAGGGAGTTAATGGCTTGGCCTGGAAAATAAGAGTGGAAGGCTTTGTGCTCACCCATCTGGGGTAAGCTTTGTATTGTTCCCTGATTGAAGAAAAATCACATAGTATGGATCTGTTGCACTGCCAAAACAAAATGTCTCTCCCTGTGCTCCAAACACAAGATTTGGGACTAGAGAAAAGAGTTGATTTTCTGTTCTTTCAGACATTACAGTGGTCACACTGGAATAAAAGCTGTTTGATAGATAAAACCTGACTAACAAGAGTGAAAATCAAACAGGTCCTTCTGTAGTTTGTTCCTTTCATGAACTTGTACAAGATATAAAATTAACCTCATCCGGATTTACCAACACATAAAAGACCTGATAAAGCTAACGGAAAAAATTGTCATTATCGTTGAATACTTTACATGGCAACTTTTGCAACCAATCAAATAAGAGGGGATAAGTACTGAAAAGATTTGACACAATAAAATAAAAAAAAGATTGAAACAACAAGGAAACAGATTACACATCACACTGAGCTTGTCTGAATTCATCATTGAGGTTGAATGACCTGGCTTAAGTGCTGGAGCTCAGTGGTGTGTCTGAAAACAAGTGCGCCAATTCAAAACCTCGTAGTGCTGCTATTATTGCAGAAAGCTCCAGAAGCTTCTACAGTGATTTTCTGTCCCCACCAATTATCATAGTTCAAGTGGGGTTCATAGTTCAAGTGCAACACAACGACCACATCACAAAGCGTTTGTTTGTGCATCGTTTGAAATGAGTCACTTGAGCACACATCGTATGTCATACAGACAGAAGAAGTAGTCAGGTACAGGAGCCTGGATCAGGATAATGTGATCCAACTGCTGTGTGACGCACATTAACACGGGGAAAAAGGAAAGTGGCATAACCGGGTGAGTTGTAAACAGCGAGTGGGGGAGTTCTGACGATAAAGAACTGATAAAGAAGAAGAAGACCCCAATATGAACATATGTTCAGCAAGTTTTCTCTTGTGAATCTTTTTTTGTCACTTCTGAGTGAGAGTTTAAAAGTTTTAAATTATTTAGTGCACTAACTTTTTACATTTCATGATATTATATTGATACATGAAGCCTTTTTTTGCCCCATCACTTTGGTCCAACAACTAATTTTGGATGGATTGCCTTGAAATGTTGATTGTCCCCAGAGGATGAATCCCACTGATTTTGGTGATGCTCTGGCTTTTCCTCTGGCTCCACCAGCAGGTTGACATTTGTGGTTTTGAGTGAAATTACTTCTACAGGATGGACTGCCATGACATTTGGTATAAATATCCAATGTGCTCTAACAGTGAAACCTAATGGACTTTAATAATTCCCTGACTTTTCATCTAGTGGTTTACTTTGGTTTATGGCCAAATATCTGCAAATTGATGGTACTTCATATTCCTCAGCTGTGCTTCGTGTTTAGTCATCTACCTCAGCCCAGCAGATGTAAAAATATGTGCAAATTGAAAATGTGCACAAAATAAATTAAACTAATAATGTGCTTATTTTGTAATGTTCAGTAATGTTAAGAAACATTCAAATTAAAAGTCTGTTTTTGATGAATGGTTAAAATCAACGACGGACATTGCCTCTTTTGAGTCTTTTGAGTTGCAGGGACTAATGATTACCAAAAAATAAATGCTATGCCAGTAAAGTTTCAATTTACCTGACACTCTGTAAACCCAACAGGAACTTAATGTTCTGTCTGACAGTACAAGTCTCCAAAGTAAAATCAAATACAGCCCTGATTGTATTTAGAAACCATCTTTTGCGACATTTAAATTAGCACACGTCTCAACTGTTCCTCCAGCCTGTCCACACTCATCCGAGATGAGTCAGCCTATACACAGATCCTACACACAACAACAACAACAACAACAACGGTCTGAAATAGAGCCATTAATCTCTAGCATGCTCCACTGCAATAACAAAGACACATAAGTCACATTGTGTGGATCAAATGGAGGAGTACATATATCTAAATTTAGTTTTTTTCAGAAATTGAAGCAGACAACAGCTCTGAGATGGAGGAAGTTAAATGAGGCAGGAAATGATGCTGAGGCCACCGATACCATCAAACCCTCATACATCCTTGATTATACATTCGGTATAACGTTGAATTCCAAATGTGTGAGGTGGCTCCAAGGAGCAAAATCACTGTAGTCCTTGATTATTCATTAAACCCATGTAAAGTATTCTTAAGTGACTGCAATGGCACCTTTCACTGGAAAGCCTTTGGTAGGTACTGTAGCAGCAAAGGCTCATCGACAGTAAGAGCAGGGCCCACAAAGGTTCAAATGTATTCTATTTCAGCAGGCAATCAAAGCCGCACTTAAGAGAGACGTGTATAGTTTAATCCATTAATCAGAAAGTCTCAGATTGAACTGCTGTTTAAAACACTGCTGAATGTTTTCTTCTGTTTATGCCCCAAACGCTTCAAAGTCCTTTGGCTCAAAAGAACAATTTACCAAAAAAACAAAATGCTTTTTATACTTCAGATCATTTTGATGTTGGTTTTATCAAAAGATTTCAACTTTTGTGTGCGTGCATGCGTGTACTGCAGAGATTTCCAAGGAATGTGGGATTCAAGATCTTAACATCTAACATTAGTTAGATGTTCCACTCCTGAGATTAGAGGGCACAGAACACAATACCTTGCAAGCTAAATGCACAGATTGCACATTTTAACACAGAACTAGATTAAGCATTGAGAAATATGCTACTGACTTAGTTTTGAAACATTAAGTCTATTAATTAATTACCAACAGAAAATGAATTCAACATTCTATAAAATCAATCAATCAGTTGTACAAATTGACCTCTTAATCCACTCCAGTGTGCCACACTTTTATTACAAATGATAGATGAATCAGTACTGAAAATAATCATTATTTGCACCCATAAAAACACATTTACACCCTTGACCTAGAACAGTACCTCAATAAAATAAATGTTAGGGATGAATGAAGAAATATGTCTTTGTTTATCACTTTAAAGCACCGATTGCCATCAATGTGGTCCACATAAGAGCTTTATAGCAAAATAAGCCATTAGGATCCTCTGCACTGTGGTTATATGGCCTGTCTGCGAGATGAATGATGGGGATTATTCATGGTCCCTTGGAGATGGGCTGAACTGATTACTATTAAGGTGGGACTCATTGACCTCCTCTTGACTGGCAGTGACACCAGAGACCGCCTCGTGTGGGCCAAGGGTCAAATTGGATCAGTGTGAGGTCAGTGCTGACACAGAGTCTGGGACAGGTCCTCTGAGTAATTAGGTAAGGGAGGAAACCTGGCTGCCTCTGGCGGTTAGCCTCCATCGCTGAATGCCACCAGATTTCAACTTTCGCTATCAGTCTGCCTTGCAGGAGCAATAAGTTAGGTTTTTACCTCTCCGTGGAACAAAATGGCCATAATATATCTGGAGGGAGTTGATAGAGTGGTTGATAAATACCAATGACTCCATGATTACTTCACAAGGTGCTGACCTTTCTAGTGATAGAAACTTACTCTCTGGACAAGTCTGTCTGTTTGGCAAGAAAAACGCTGGCATTTCATTATGCTCCCAGTCCTCCAACAGTCCCCAACAGCCCATCTCACTGCATTTACATGCTCACAAATAGCTCCATGTAAACACCTGTGTTTACCTAAGTTGATTAAAAATAAAAGTTAATGTCTGAGCAGTAGCTGACGGGCCTGTAGGAATAGCAGTAACAGGACATATGGAGTTGATGAGTTTACAAAGGACCTTAATGCAAGGACCCTTACTTGCAGTGTAAGCATTAACACCAACTGCTAACTTTGCTGCTTTTTTGTCAGCACACAACTTTGCATCTGGGTTACTTCTGTGGTGTGCAGAGATTTATCATAGGGATTTATTATTTAATGCGGACAGAGCTCCTCAAACCCAGAACCTCATGACTTTGTTATAATTATTAAAATATTTAGTGTGGTGATATGTTTCCTTGATATTTAGACATTCGGCTCTTTGAAGTGAGATGGATCTTATTGCTCCGTTCCTTTGCATTCCTTTTTCTTTTTGCTAACGGGGCAGGGGTTACATGGTTTCTCTGCGAAATAACCACTAATGATAGGGTAAGATTTGGATCAGGTTCAAACTTCGACAACCCACCTATATAATCGTATTCCACACGTGTGGACTAGATTTAGCATCACTAAATGACTCATATTTCCAGACCCAATGTCGTTGATCTGCATTGTGAACATTACACAAGGTGACATATCATATCCCTCTGCTTTGTCAGTGGATCTACTTCTTTGAATTCAGCCTCTGTATGAAATGTGTTATGCAAATGAAGCTGCCTTGCCTTGAATGCAATTCTTGCAACACTGTGACTGGCTGCTACATGTAGAGGGGAGTGGATTTAGCCTGGCATGGCTCTAATGATGGCAATGCCGAGCCACTTTGGCCTTCTACATTTTTTTTTTTGCCCTGATTCCAAATAGCGTCACCATCAGGTCAGAATATGCATAACTAATGACATTCCCATCAGCCTCAGCTGTACTGTACTTTGTGTTTAGCCCTAATTAGCAAATATTAACATGCTCCCAGGCCCCCATTATTAAAGGAGAGGAAAGGGCAGCCAGAAGGAGGAGGTCAGTTCTATCAATACTACAAATCCTCATTCTGATAGAATGTAATAGATTTTGTACTTTCTCTTTACTTTCAGTAGAAAACAGCAACCATTTTAGTATAACAACGTTAGTGTGGTAACAAGTAAACACTTTTGTTATTCAGCTCTGTTCCTGTTGGATCGTGTTATTGGATCTTAAGTTGGTGTTTATTATGTGAAAATGTATTTCAAAATCATCATTTTCACTAAAGGATTCGTGGTTGTTGTGTATGTGAACTCCTAAACGGAGTAGCATTAAGCTTTAAATGATGATACTACACTTTCAGGGGGAAAGTTGTCCAGATGAAGGACTGATGGAGTCATTAGTATGCTGAGACCTCAGAGCAGATAATAATCTGCTGTCTGCTGTCCGTCTTGATCGCGCTGTTGCCGGCGGGGAATAAGCATTTTGGTGTTCAACATTCTGCTGAGCCTTTATGGGATGCTCTGATATGCTTAAAGGAGCTCATCCAAAATTTCACCACCTCAGCAATGCCAGGTGTGCAGGGCCACCATAAGATGCTCCAGCCCAGATATTTGTGAAGTTTATCCGACTTGTTCTGATGTCGGCTTTACCTTTGTGGGCCGGCCAGCGGGTGGAGAGTAAGCAGGTTTTATTCAAGTAATGTTTTAAGTATGTCTACTTGGGAGGATTTTATATGTGACTTTAAAGTTTATTATTTATAGTTCCACATATCAAATACTAGTATTCACTCTGTGCTAAAGTTGCATTTTAGCTTTTGGTGGTTTTAAATTAAAGTTTGAGTATATTCTGTACTTTTGAGTCAGCCAGTTAGGTCAAGCAAAGGGCTTAAAATCATGCAGATGGAGTTCTCTTTTACTTTTATATAAACACAAGGACGTTATTGAGCATATATTTTATTTCAGCAATTATGAACATGCCCTTTTACTGCACTGAGAAACAAAATGTCTCTTAGACAGGTGTTTCTTTCTGAAAAATTCATCTTTTCAACAGCCATAGAAACAGAACAGCATCCCTGAGCCTGGCAGACAATCTCTGCCTTGCTAAGAAGGACACAGCAAATGCTTGCTGTCACAGGTGACAAAATGCCATCTCTGTGACTGAATGGTGATATCTCTGTGTCCCCCAATGCTCTGATGGTGTTCATTGAATGTTAAGAGTTTCACATTAATCCTTAGATTTGATAAGATATTCACATCGGACCAACAAAAGGACCAAGTTCCCCACATAAAGCAAAACTGTGATGAATAAAACTGGTATTTTCAGTTCACTGAATGTCAATTTTGCCAGAACCTTATCAATAATATCAATAGCAGTTCAGTAGCTTATATAACTGGCAATAATGTCCCTAGTATAGGCTAACTGCAGCAGATCTGTTTAGCATTTTATGATGCCATTGTCATTCTTACAATTAAATACTATTACTCACAACTACTGTGTACTGTGAACTAATGTCATGTTTATACTGAGTAAAGTCCAGTACACCACTAGAACAATATTTTAGTAAATGGAGTTAAATTAGTCAATTTCTCTAAAGAAAACCAGGTAGCTAAAGTCTGCAACTCAGACTGCAGGCTGATAATGTGTTTTGGCGATGGCCAAACATAATCTATACTATGTTGTCACTTGCATTCATGTTTTATGTACCTTGGTCCATACGTCTGTGTGTGTTTTATGTTTCACCTGGCTGCAAGACAGCTTTCGGCCACATCTCGTGGCCTTTGTCTGCACAGAGATGTGGTTTATTTGGGATATGACTGAGAGCTCGAGATAAATCTAGTATGTGGACCTTGACCTAAAGTAGCTATACTTGATATTTTCATTATAACAATGTATCAAAGGACAATGTGAAAACAGAGTGACAATGTGAGTGGTGTTGCTTGTAGTGACCTACAGAGAAGTATCTTCATCTTTATCTGAATCTGCAATTTTACAGTGAGTCTCAGCTCAGTGTTCAGCTGCCGGCCCACAACTTCTGTTCTGATTCACTGTCACCACTCTGTTTTTGGCCACAGCAGGCAGCTGTTTATCTGAGAAAAGCTCTCACAATACCTGCTCAGCTCCAAAAGGTAGACTCACACAGTTAGCGAATAGCTGCTAAATATAGTGGAGATATAGTGAAGATTTAGCATCTTGGTTGGTGTTAAAACCAATAAACAGAACTAGAAAAGAGGGAATATTAGACTTCCATTCATCAGGTGGACACAAACATGACTTTAAATGAATGCTAATGTGTGAATAAGCATCTGTTTGCTGAAAGGTTAACCAAATCAACTGAAAAGACGATGATGTGTTCACAACTGGTTTCTGCTAAAGACCAAAGAAAAACAAAAAACCTTCATTGAGTTGAGCAATGAGATAGTTCAACTAAATTGTTCAGCCTTAGCAAAAGGCAAGGCATGGAGTACATTTATTCATCATCAAGTAAAAGGGACTAATCAGCATAAATCACTTCATGTAGCTAAGGTGCAAAATAAAATGCCACCACTGACAGCCAGGTACATTCATATTGACATTCTGTAAATTACATATACGCCCAGTAAAACTGATAAAGCCTCTCACTCTGTGGCTTCGAGTTATTATTCGCTGACTTACTAACTGGCTACATTTGCACTACTCTGTCAAATCTTGGCTTGCCTACTCTTCCTTTTTGTTACCCGAGGCTCAGTACTTGGATCTCCATGGAGCTACCCTATTTAAGTCAAGGAATCACATGCTAATGGCTGTATTGAGAGCCAAAGCAAAGCTGTAAATGGAGGAGAAACATCTTAGCATGAAATGAGGAAGGTGTGATGCTGCTGCTGAACACCTCTGTGATTATAGTTACACACAGTCTTTTCTGCACCTCCATGTCTCAGAAGAAAATGGGAATCAAAAAGTGTACAGTGATTAGCAGCAGTCAGACATACTGCAGGCTTTCCTGCTATATCCCATTATATATTTGCTGAGAGCATAATTATACATTTTCCTTATCAATGTGAAGGAACGTGGACATTGTCATCTGGTTTTAACAATCAGCCCGGGTTTGTGAAATCCAATTTATTTCTGTAATAAATGGTTTGATAAAGTCATCCATGGAAAAACAACCCAAAAGGCTCTATTAATCTGAGTTTTCTGATAGAACTGTCAATTTATACGTTTTTTTGACACTATTTCAAACCAATTGATTGTTGCTCTCAAGTTACACAAAGCTCACAATTTAAAAAGAGAAATATAAGAAACTATCAAGGTACATTTGTCTCTTTGTTTACATTCATTTTGTGAATTTTCTACCAGTCAACTTGGAAAACATTGAAATAAAACAAACCAAATGATCAATAAATGTTTCAAAGTGCAACTTTTCCCCTTTGTTTCTCCCTCTGGCATGTTAACACAAAGTTGTTGTAGAGATGAGGACATGTACATATGTCTGTCGACTTCACTCTTCTGTTGATGCATGTTTAAAAATGGCAAATAAGGCAGATAAAAGCCCAAACTATGTTAATAATTTAGGGTCAACTTTTAAAAGCAATGTTCTGTAATCTCAAGGTCCATTTTGACTTTATTCTTTGCAAACAATGAAAAGTTGTTGGGTAATCCACATTGTATCACTTATTTTTCTACTTTTTCTACTTGACAAACTCAGTCTTGAAAACATTTCTACAATGAAGTCATGATGACATGACATCAGCTGTGCCTCATTATTTATACTGAGTGCGATTTAAGACTTATATTTTTATTATAGTGTCAAGGAAAGCCTGAATATTATCCATACTGTAGAACAATAACAGCTGTCATTGCCTTCGAAATGTGAAGAGTCTACATATACGCGGTAACATATTATGTGTCTTTTACAAAGCTGAAAGCAGACATCTTTTTATTCCATCACTTCCACCCAGAGTCAGCCAACTGGTAAATATGCCACTTAAATTCATTAGACATTGGCTCATAAAGAGAGTAATTATTTGGAGTCCTGTGCCTCCATCCGGTTAGCGTAAGAGTCAATTAGGGTGAACAACTGAATGTTAACTGGCTCATTAGATGGTGAGAAACAAAGCAAATGTCACATTTCCATAGGAGTGCTGGCGTTTCGCATAGCGAAGAGTTAGCAGGCCAGCTGAAAGCAGTTAAGACAGTCCATATGGAGAATTTAAAACACTTTGCACCAACATCACCATGTCAACAACTGACACTTCAGTTGTTACCAAATTGAGAACTCACAGCAGTTTCGGGAGGTCTCATATTTGTCCTTGAGTATGAAGCATGAAATCTTGTTTTTTTGATCATGTTGACTGTCACTGCCACCGTGTTCTTTGATTCTTTTCAATGGTAATTTATTTAATAAACATTTGTTTAGATTAACCGATTATTCAGTTCATCTATAAAATGTGGAATAAAGTCTGAAATGCCAATCGGGAGAAACATTTAAATTATAATACCAGAGGAAAGAAGCAAAATTGCATTTTCATTTGCTACATAAATAACTCAGATCATCAACTAATGATCAAAATAGTTGACAATAAATCTGATCATAATTCTGGCACTGGAGGCCTGACAGTGCTGTGGTCATGCAGTAGATATCATGTCACATTCATGGAAAATACAAAGCGTCTTGAAGTCAGATTCGCTGTCACTACCAGCAGCATTTGGACAGTGGCTTCAACATCGCCCACCTGGTATCACAGTGTATTATGTATGTTTCATTCACACCTCATACAATTAGCTGTACTTATGCAAATAATATAGTTATAGAATAGTTTATGGTCGGTTTGGTCAAAGACTCGTTCTTCAGCAGACGTAAAAAGGATCCAATAATCTGGGTATAACATCAGTATATCAGAGTATCATTATACATAAACTGTGGAACACACTATGCTATGTTACTATGTGAAATGCAAAATGTGAATCTCTTTCACAGAAATATTAACAAGTGCTTCACACAGACGGTCCTGCTGTGGATTTCCACAGTTTCCACAATGGATGACACAGTGCAGTGTCATCCATCCATGGATTCATCAGGGCTCGAGCTGATCCCAGCTGACATTAGGCTATTTAGCCCTTAATTTGAAAAGAAAATAAAGGAGAAAATTATACGCATTGATTGCTATTGATCTTTACAGTAACAGAGATAGGACCCAATACCTTCAGATCAGATCGTAGTGTTGGGCGACATGACAGTGTTTCCCATGCAACAGTAGAAATGTGTCCACCAGTAGAGATTTGATAATACCGTTCCCACCACTGAGGCTATCACTTAGTGTCTCTGCTACATATTCGGGGCAGGAAATGTAGCAAATCAGGGCTGGATTCTCCAGCTGCCTTGGAGGGTGGCGGCAGTTGGTGGGGGCAATGCACCTCTAACAGGGATGGTAATTAGCCGCAGCCACCAGTCAAATGCTGGTAAAATATGAAAAGTGGTAGATTTCAGACACAAAATATATTGAGTGGCTGGTGAACATGCGTCTGTCAGTGGGTCAGGGGCTGGTAGAGGTTTCCATTTTAAAAAGTTAATTTCCCACCCTGACCTCTAAGCTGTTTTGCCCGCCACCGCAGAAGAAGAAGAGAGTGACAAGAAAACATGGAGGAGAGTGAAATTGTAAATACAAAGCATGAAGTACAGTATGGTTATTTTAAACCATTTCTTAATTTAATTTACAAAACAATTACTGTATGGCGATGTGTACTGTGATATAAAATGACATATATACATGCCGTCATAGAAGACTTTGGCCACATCACTCCTCCTTATCAGTTCGATTCGTTTTATAACATCTATAGTTTCACAAGTTAAGAGAACAAAAGCAACAACGCTGTAGGAACTTGTTAAGGAACTTTGATCTGGATGAATTCTGGTGGTTTGAAACTTGTGTAGTTCGTTATCTGTAGCAAGGAGGACAGATACAGCTCAACAAATTACCCAACATCACACACACAGGCACACATGGGGATAGAGAGCCTGACAGATGTAACAAGGAGACTTTTGGGCTGGTGATAAAACACAAGGAATAAAAATCACCACTCTGAACAACAGAGGAGCCGCATTTCCTTTCCGAGTGGCAAAGGAAGTGATACTCCACCAGTGTCTCGACAGCAGAGCTGGCCGCAGCTACAGTCCAGCTCTGATGTGAGAGCAATAACCTGCAACACAGGACATCTTCCAAAACAACAAAAAAGAAAGAACACGGTTATACAGAAATGAAAACAAATGATCTCCAATTAAAAACACACACACGCACACACACACACACACTCATGTTGACTCAATCAGATGCAGCTGGTTTTCTATCCCTGGTCACAAATAAGAGAAGGCTGGAGAGAATGTGAGGTAAGTGGCGCAGGAGAAATATTATTCAATTTTTATTCTCATCCATCAGCGTATATCCCTGTGACTCTACTGAAAGTGTTTTCCTATTGGTAAATGTGGCAGCGCTTCAGTAATAAATCATGAGCAAAAGCCGTGGCCCCCCCAACTCAGCTGACATGATTCTCAACAATTGGATTCCTCTCGCTGTGCATATGTTGTCATGCCACCAGCACCATGAAGAACAGCAGGTCAGCCACCATTAATGTGCTGGTTAGTGCAAACACAACTAAAAAGTGCAATAATAACAGTGTTTCTTCCAAATATAAATTTAATTGGTATCGGTTTTATTTGTCATTTTATTGTCACATTGTCAGGTCAAGTAAGAGTCACAGGTTTAAAGACACTATTAGTCTAATTTTGCAATTTAAGTGTTTACTGTTTTGATAAAACTATCGAGAATGAAACACAAGGTAACAAAATATCTATTAATAAAAAGATGGATAGATTTCTTTTTCCACAGGAAAAATGTTAGGCTATGCAAATTAAACCACTATATTGCTTATATTTGAGATATTCCTTTCCAAATACAGCTAATAAAAGACTAAGCATAACAATTGGACCTGCAAGCAAGGTTAAACATTTGTAGCTGTGCCCTCTGCCTGCGCTATTTCCATCCTTGTCCAGCAAATGGTGAGAAGTGTTCAGTGAGAGGAGGCTGGGGGAAAGAACAAAAATGCAGATTAGTCACCAGAAATTGGATTTGTGCTTGCCAGAAAAGCATCCTAAAAATTTGCGGTGGGCTTCACACAGCCGGAAACGAGGAGTGAGTGAGAGGGGGCAAAGAAGGGAGTGGGAGTGGAGGTGGGTGTGAACAACAGCTTCTGTAAGAGTTCTGAAGAGACGGCAAATGATCCACGGGGGTGAAATGGAGAGCAATTCACAAACATAACAGCCCTTGTAAAGGGGAGGCTGTCTATAATTTTCTCTTTTCCTTAATTTTGTTGTTTTGTTTGCTTTGTTTATGCGCGGTGATTGCAAGATATTGCCCATGAACAGTTTTTATAGATGCACGCAGTGGAAGGCGCTTATGTTTGTGGGGGATTTCCTCTGACGAAAACCCCACATTCTTCATTTTTCTTCCTTTTTGCCTTTCCACCGTGCTTACATCTTGGCCTCGTTTAAGAGTGTCAACAAGGCCTGTAAAGTTGCAAGACTTTCTGTTAGTAAAGTGCTTGTGTGCGCTGGCAGATGGGGAGCAAAAGAGCATCAGAGCATGACAATATAATGAGTCTACTAATCATAGCATTCAGCCAAGCAGACAGTAAAGCAATTGTCAACTGTTACAATACTGGCTCCGGCAGAGAGAGACAAAAACTTGGACACGTAGATAGTCGTCACGTAGGAATCAACAGGATCAGCAAGCAACAGCCACTGAATACAGACACAGTGACTTTGGAACACTGGTTAAGCCAATACTGAAAGATGCAGGGAGTAATAGTTCTGTAGGGCTGCATTTTGTGATTATTTTTGTTCTCTAAAACATTAGAAAACAGTAAAAAAAAGGCCCATTACAATATGTGAACTTATTATCAGACAAATCCCCAAACTATTCAACTTATTATAATGCACGACCAAGAACATTCTGACATTTGAGAGCTGGAAAACACCAACAATTAGTTGATTATCAAAACAGTTGATTCGTTTTCTGTCAATTGATTAATCAACTAGCTAATTGTTGCAGCTCTGTATTAATGTGTTATAGAACACATAATATACAGTATTTCCTGTTCATAATAACGTTTGCAATTTATCAAAGCAATTTTTTTTACTGAGAAATTTTAAGTTGCAAAAGTTTAATTAAATAGATATGAATCTAATATATGAACTAAAAGTCAAGATTTACCAGACAGATGACATGTTTTCTGTTTATTTAAATTTGTTTTGTTGTGTTTGCTCATTGAACAAGAGAGCAGAATAAAGAGTTTGATAAGATATTAGTTAGACTCTGTCACAACCCAATCCTGAACTTACTGTAAACTAGAGATGACTATTAAAATATTTTCAATTCTAAGTTCCAAAAGACTACGCAAATTTCAGTCAGATACCAAGACAATACTTATTTATTTTAGGGGGTCGACCGATTACAGGCTCTGATATACGCACTATAGTCATTAGTAATGAAGTAGCCTAGTTTTGATTGGCAGGTTGCCTGTTTTCATATGTTGTTAATATATCACTTTTAAATAATTGAAACCAATTAAAAAGGGATTGCAAAGCTGTTTTGCTGTAATAAATAAAGCATATTTGTGCTGTAGTAGTTTAAGCATATGTCAGCCTGCGGGGTCTCTCTCTCTCTCGCTCCCTTTCTCACATTGGGAAACCTTTCTTCTTCTTCTAATTATGTGATCGGTGCTGCTCATAGTGACAAAGTGTCACACGACTGCTGTTTCCCTCAGTTTTACGAGGCTTTGCAGCGTCCTGCAGCTCATTTCAGCTGTACAGACCACAGCTTTACTGTTTTTGACTTCAGCGGCATACAGCACTAAACAACAGACGGACAAAGACAGTGACTAGCTGGTGAACACAGTGAAGTCTTTAATTGGATAAAAAAATGAATTTGGAACTGATCAGGATCTGATAAAAGAATAAGTACAGAAGAATTCAAATTTGGAGCAAGACCTTTGGCACCTTGATCATCTGATACTTTCAGTGTTATGGACATACTGTGCCCATTTCTCATTATTACAATTCTTATGATTTGATATGCTTTGCTATATATCTGATAATGTGTACTCTCTGCACTTGAGACATTTGTATATGTGTCATAAAAGACAGCATCTGGTTGATTAGAAGCTAACAACTTTATTTTGGAAACTAAGAACAGTCTTACCTGTGTACTTATTCCAGGGTGAGAACACTGAGCTAGATCGACAAGAATGAGGAATAGAGTTGACTTGATATATTGTTTTATGCTACTACGTGTTTTTGAAGTTATAAGTATGTGGCTACATCTGCCCTTCGGGGTCAGATGCTTCATATGCTCACGGTGTATGATCTCTGTCCTTTCAGCTGAAATAGAGTTGGACTCTGGGCATTCCTTTCACTGAATTAGGCCTGCTTAGTGAAAACAATTCATGCACCTCCACTTAGTGTTTTCACTTTCCTTTCTCCCTTTTTTATTATTTGCTTTAGTAGTTGATTTATTATTTAATGAAAAATATCAAATATTTTTTTATATATAAATTTTTTGCTCATTTCTCCAAGGGAAAAAAGGAAAACTTCCACCACACAAAATATGGACATCTCACTAAGAACATGAAACTTACTAAAATTCTGCGTGAAGTCAGTTTGGCCTTACAACAAGTTATTAATGCAGTCATCAATAAGGCAGCGCAAATAATAATACAGAATGTTCAGACATGATCTTTATACCTTTACATCAGTGCAGTGCAGCAGCTGGTCTTTTGTTTTCCTGCAACATAACAGAAGAATAAAGCATGTGTGGTGATGGTTAGTTCAAACAGGTCATTGCTTTGTGATATATTCCAAGTTTCCATTCTGTCTCATTATAGACATTCATTTCTTAATGTTCAGACTTTTCCTTTTCATTGTGTGGCTGACGAGACACATCACATTTGTCTGTGAGCCTTGACATTGTTCCATATTGCCTTAGCGACATGAAATATTTGAGGTCACATAACAAAGCTAATGATGATCCGAGTCTCACTTTTGGCTCCCAAAGTGACACTGAATAAATTAACAAGTATCAAAATACCACTAGAAACTATTTTTATTTGCTAGGGAGTATATTTTAACACTGTGACATGGTCAAAGTAACTTATCTTCTAATTAGTTGGGACTTCAGACTGAAACTAGATTATTTTATTCAACCAAAACCCAGAGACACTGAACCAACTATGACATAAAACTGAGGAAAGCCATAAATCCTCACATTTAAGAAGCTGGAATAAGTAAATGTTTGGCATTTTTTTATGAAAAATTACTTCTTATAGATACATTTAATTAATTAATAAACGATTAATTGCCCTCAATTTACCACAGGTCATATTATTGGTAACACAAGAATAAAAATGTACACTATATATATATATATATATATATATATATATATAAATGTAATACTGTATGTATAAATGCATGTTTCAATGGTTTAATAATGTAAAACACAACATCTCTTCTATTTTAAAATACCAGTTTGTCTTTGTGCACAGAATGTCAGCTGTTTTTTTTAATTTAAAGTCAATATTCATTTTTTTTTTTTAAAGACATTTTCAATTTCTAATGACACTTTACCATTATTATGGTACGCATGGTTAATTAAGATACTTGTGTGAAAATCAATACAGCAATGTCAGGAGGTTCAACACAGGATTTCAGTACCAAGGACAGCTCCTTAAGTAACGCCTCAGCAGCACACAGTAATCTGCTCTCAAGCAGGGACATAGATTTAGGAATAGCAAATGCATGTGTGATTACCTCAATACCGCTTCTGAGAAATGGTTTATGTCAAGAGATTTGTGTGAGTAACATTCACATTTATTCTCTATTTAGCCGCAATATAATCACCTTGAATATCAAGGGTGCACTTCTGGATGTTGGAGTTTCGGCAGAGCATATAGGACCCACTTAATTTTTAATTTCCTCTCCAGGTTCATTGCTCATTTCCCAAGACGCTTGTCAGAGCTTATACAATTCTGCGTGACCCTCAGCTGTCAATGCACTGCGTAACTACACTTCCTATTACACATCTCCAGCAAGTGTGGCTTAAAAAATTTGACTGGATAAGGATTTTAATATATTTAAAATCTTTCTTCTGGTAGAGCTTTGATCTTTCCTCACAGGTTGTATTCTCCACTCATTGTTATTTATATATAAGAGATGCTTTTGTGTGTTTTATATTTGTTGTGTTTTTTCAGTATAAAGACACTTCTGTGGAAATTGGAAAAATGATTTATTATTAAGAGATAAGATTAGACATTACACAGAATATTATAATGAAAAATATGGAATAAGAAGGTTATATATATATATATATATATATATATATATATATATATCAACAAGATATAAGCAAGATATTATATCACCCCTGCCAGAAACCTGTCCTTTCCTTTCTGTAGTACTTTACAGCAGGCAGCCCAGCTTTCTTGTTAACATTAACAACAATGTATTATACATATACATTAGCAAGAAAGCTAACACACAATCATTGCTTATACAACGATGTGATTTATCTTAAAATGCCAGTGAAAATGGCTTTAGACTAAATGCTGTCTTGTGTAGCTTTATCATATTACAGCAATAGATCATGCAAACTCCAGGATGTCTGTAGATTACTGTGTAAGCATCAGAAATTGCATTTTAAAAGTGTAGATTTCTATGTGGTATCATGTGAGGGGAAGTTATTGGAGTCATGTGGAATTTGCCCACTTGGACATGATGACATAATAGTATTTTTTATTTTTATTTTGTGTAACCTTGTCATTTACTGCAAATGACAAAAGAAAAATGTGACTATGATCTACTCTGTGTAGCCTCTGCCCACACAAACAAAAGGCATATTCATGTACCAGTGAGACTGAAAAGGCAAAAGACTGGATTTCCGTACCATATGCCATGTTGCTACCATACACTACCAAAAGCTCTGAGTGTTTCTGGAAATTGGCCAGTGAAATTGAAGTTGATGGTGTTATGCTCCACCACCCGCTGTGTTAGGCCGATACACAAGAAGTATTTACTGTCTGTATGTGTAAGCTATCTATTTCAGTACAGCTTGTCATTGCCTGCTGTAAGGAAGGCAATGACACGCTGTACGACTAAGTTAAATATATGTTTAGTTCTGACAGTTGTAGCAACAACCATTGTAATTAGCTAGACAATGAAAGTTATTTTTGGAGGGGCTTATGCTGGCATTTCATTACTTACACCTCTGCTGTTGATTTGCTGAGATGCTGATTCCTTCCTGAACTTCAATTAGGGCGGAATAAAAGAGTGAGGTCAAAAATACAACGCTTGACCGTTGATGTTGCAGCTTTAGCACTTAACTCCTGTTTGGGGGTTGGTGCTATCAACGGTTGGTGCAATAATGTGTGATCCTTTTTTTAAGTGATGCTGAGAATGACATCACTTGGATGCCTTCTCATATCTACAGAAAGCTGTTTGATTAAAGCAATGATAAGCAAGATGTCATCTGCTCTGTTGCAGATTAACCTTCTTCATTCAGAGGAGACTGCTTTCCAGTATATTTTGTAATCCACTTTAGACACATTACAAAGCTATATTCTCTTTCATCTCTCAGACGCCCTATAGGCCAAGAAATTCTGTGCATGGAGAACCTCAAGTCGAACTGAAATCAAAGCTTAAATAAAAACAGGAGGGCTGTACTGCCTTTTCCCATGACACATCTCAGAGGACAGAATAGGAGCGATGGCAGCCTGTTTGTACCAGCAACAATTCTGTGATGTTTACAATAACAGTGTCTTACATACAACAAAACACTGTCGCACAGTAGTTCTGTTGCACAGAGACAATGAATTATATAATTTTACAAGGCTCTGTACACACAGATATTGTATCATTAACAAGGTAGAAGTGACATGCAACTGATATTCTATTCACAAAATGCCTTTGAAAAGAAATTATTTGAAAATTCCTTTAGTTTTTTCCCCTGAGAATATACTAGAAAACAACTGGAATGTGTCCTATTTTCTGAACTAGTTTGGTATCACAGTGTAAGAATGAAGACTTATGATTAAAATAGAAGAGCCTGTTGATGTTTGTGCAGTCAGATATCTCAGAAAGTCTAGCAAAGTTCTGTATTTTCAGTATGATTTTCCAGCCATGATTATTTTCTACTTTGGAATCATCACAATAATTAAGGGAAAACTGATAAAAACACAATGTTGAGAGGTGATTGTTCATCAGGCATGGTCTCTCAGGTTTTAAGCTACTCTGTGCTACTACATTACAGATCCTTGGACTCCAGCTCAGACTGCAGATGTTCTTAGGCAGGTTTCTATTGATGATTTTAAAATGTAGATTTAAAATTAGGAGTGATAGTGCCCCAGAATAAACTGCCTGTGGCTGAATACTTCTCCTCATTTATGCACTTCTTTCAACTAATTTTAACAGACCTGCTTTCATGTGACATCCTTATATGTATTTTGTTTCATTCCTTGTGAAGTGCTTTGTGGTTGTATTTTGATAAGTACCAGATAACACAAATTATTTTCATTATTTTGATGTTGTCATTGTTGTTACGAGAATAAATGGCAGTTCGCTTCCTGTTCATTTCCTAATATAAACTGTGCATTTGGAAGAGAAGACGGGCTGGCACTGGGTTGTTGTTGTTATTGACACCAATTGACAACAATACTATTGTTATTGTTGACAACAGTACAATTATAATAGTTGTCGCTGTTGTTATTGACAACAGTACTATTGTTATTGTTGTCATCGTTGTTGTTATTGTAGGTGTTACTGTGGTCATCTTTATTGTTGTTATTGTTATATTTGTCATCGTCATTGTAGTTAGCATTGTTGTTGGTCCATCAGTATTGTCATTGTTGCTGTGAGACAGTAAGTATAATTTCCTGCTGAGTTTTGTTATGAGTCAAGAATTTTCACTTTTAACGTGTCACCATTTCCTACACTTAAACAAATATAAGACCATTTCTTCCATTTCTTTCCACTCCTGTGAGAAAAGTAAGTACAACATATATCTCTGTTCTAGCTAGAGGTAAGATACAGTAATTGGAACACACTCTGTGTGCCACAACATGAGTGAATAATGGTCTTAATCTTCACAAACTGCCTCATTAGTATCATCAACCACAGAGGGAGAGCGGTACCAAAGCGGCTCCCTGAGGCACACCAAAAACATTGCCCACATGAAAAGCTTAAACATACTGCAGGAGAAAACAAAAGTCTAACTGGTGAACAGAATATCAAAGAAAGCCCTAATGGTAAACCTTGTCCTGCACTCCTCAATAATTCATTACCTTGCCTAATTTATTCAGGAACAGCACGAAAAATATGATTTCCATGTTTATATAGCATTACGGAGGTGACTTTCTTCACATTTAAGTTACTATTCGTAATGATGAACTACTATAATGGGTGCATTATGGAAACTGAAGCAAAACAAACAACAGAGAACACCCTAAGGGTAATATGTATTCCATCGTTTTACTGCAGAATAAGCTGTCTCTTTTCTCATTGTTGACTTTGCACTCTAAACTGGAGATGCAGTCTGGAGGTGTCGCACATACTATTCAGGATGCGTGACAGAGGCCTGCAGAGCTTGCAAAGCAGGTAGCACAAGCTCCTCAAAGGCAGAAGAAACAAATAGAATTATTTATAGGTGTAAAATATTTATTTGGGATCTGTCTGTGCCCCCATTGCTGAAATATAACATAGGTGAAAATCCAGAGTGGGCTAGAACATTTAAAGATTAATCTCTCCTCATTTCGCTGCTATAAAACCAACTGATTTGATGGTTTTGGCACGGTAAAACCACAAGTAATTAAATTGAAGGTGCATGTAGTATCTGTCCTTACCTACGATGCCAGTTACCTTAAGCTACCCAGAACATCTAAAAATCTTAATGACCCGATTGCTTAACAACTTTGGATACAAAAATGCACTAGAAATGTTTCAGATATTATACAGTGAATAAGAAATTCAGTGCAACACCTACACTACTAGATTTGGTTTAGGTGACATGGCAACATTATTAATTAACTACATTGTGTGAGACAAAATGGAAATCAGGATTGACCTTGTTCAAATACTGCTGTGCAGTGGGAATACAGAGTAAACACTCCTTTTTCAGGTTCCACAGGAGATATAACAAGAGTTTCATGGGAGCTCCTACAAACAGGACATATGTAGGAAGTCATCGTACTAGGGAGACATCACTGGAGGTCTAGTCATTCTCACCGTCAGTCAACATGACAGCGAGAATGTGCATTTACAAACTGCAATGGTCATTTATGGTTATCAAAAAGAGCACCGATCTCAAAGATCTGATTTTTATGACAGCCATACACATTTACATTACACAAGGATTACACATGCCTGTGTAAGTATTTTGATATATATTTAAAAAAATGCGTGTGTATTATGTGTCTGTCACAATGAAAGCCCAGCCATTGCACAAATCTGGTTTAAAGCATTCAAATAGCAATGTGAGTAAAATCAGATTTGTGTGCGTCCAGTGTGTCCTAATGTGATTTTAAAATGCTTTCAAATGGCAAATCCAACCGGAGCCAATATTAAACACAGGCTGGAAATCCTCAGCTGCTTTAATTCTCTTAGCTTTGTCTTCTACGATTATACACTTGTTTTAACACACACACACACACACACACACACAGCCGCCCATGTGAAGCCAAGGTAAAGTCACCAAGGTAGCAATAAGAAGAAAATGTGACAGTTTATAGTTTAAGACAAAAAAAATGAAGTAATAATAGCAATCCATCATGTCACACTCATTTTAGTACGAACATCCACGAACATTCAGACAGCCAACTCATATCGGACAGATTTATTATGTGAACCTGGAGTATGGTAGAGTTGATATTTGACACATGGGCTCTGACTTTGTCACTCAGCACAGCAGCAACTGATGAGTGAAAATCACAAACTAAACCCACATTACCAGATTAAATACAGAGCATGATGCCAGCTATTAAACAGAATCTACTAAGCTATGTTTCGGAAAGCACCCTTGATCATTACCAGATATGTACCATCCAGTGAATTGAGATCTAAAGCCAGCAATGCACCTGCTATGCAGCAGCAGCAGGTAAAGACATGGCAGCTATGCAGCACATGGTTATACACATAAGAAATCCAGAGAGTTCATGCCATGGGCAGAATTCATGGCGTGTAGCAGAGAACCTCTTCTTAAAAACAAGCAGAAGACTATCAGTAAATTTTAAGATTGGCAATGTGTGCTGCTGAGTTAAGCAGCAGCAGAACAGGGGCTCAGCAGTTTAGGCGTAATTATGATGTTAAGAATAATAAAGCAAGCTGTCACATAAACCAAGCACTTTGAGTTGAAATGTTTCTCTAATAGGTAGCTAAATGTGAAATGTGTGCAGAGAATGTGGATGTGAATCCTGTGGTTGAGATAAAGCCAGTATATCTCAGGGAAATCGTTTCTGCTTTGTGTATTGGCTGTGGTGCAAGACAACAGCAGTGTTTACATCTTAACGACCAATTTACAGTGAGCTACATATCATCCCCACAAACAAACAGCAAGTCACAACATCTTTATACAAACATGAGCCATATTTTACCACTACACAAACGAACATCGTGAAAATGCTGTACTGCACAATGCCAGACGTCAACCAAAACCTCAGCCACTACGAGACAGTCATTTAGGCCTACAATGCAAACAGGTAGCAAGCAGGCGGGAGAGATATGCTAGCAGGAAAATATAACTTCTAGATTCAAACAAGCACCAAGACATGCTCAAAACAGCCCCAAAAAAATCAACACAGACAAGACATAACTCACAATATGTATATGAGCGCAATCAGCAGATTCTTACCTTGTTAAAATGAAGTGAAGCTCGTCTGCATCCCAGCGGAGAAGTAAAACCTCTGGGAGTAGTGGCGTGGACCCAAGATGGAACAGCACAGCAGACTGTCTGACAGGAGTGATGGTGCAATCTGGATTATTTCCTCCACAAATCTTTCCCAAAAGCCAAATGATCGGCCTGCAGGCATCCAGCTTGCTTATGAAAAGCTTCATGAACAGCAACAGTAGCTACAAGTGTCCTGTAACTTAACAAAGTTGCTAGACACACACTGCAGCACGGAGCACACCAGAGAGGTTAAATAGGCCGTACTGTTGCTGAAGGTGCATTGGATTATGTGCACAGTGCAGCTGTAAACAGGCTTTAATTACCTTGCATTTTAATAGCTAGTTTGTGTTAAATTCCTTCTTAAAGATCATAATGATAAAAAAAATACATTATGCATCATATAGGTTACAAGGTGCTTCACAGGGGTACCTCCCTGATTAGTTCATCTCAACTCTACAAACTCTAACAATGAGACGAATACAATCAGATGAAAACACAAAAATGTAATTACATACAGTTCAATACAATTAGATTCAACATATATACAATTATTATATACAAAGCAGACAAGCTATTTTAGAAGTGGAGAAGCAAGAATTATGGAAAACATGATTTTAGCATTCACAAAGAATAATATGCCATTTTTTTCTCCTACAGCCTGGAAGCAAACATTTTTAAACAACTGTGTACAGAGTGAAAACAAATGATTAAAGAAAACACTAATTGAGATTCTAATTTAAGCATTCATGGGTATCTCTTTAAAAGAAGTAAAACAAAGTGTCCCTTCTTGATAGAGGGGTTGGTCAGTCTGAAAGACATCGCAATACAACAACCTTTGCCTTCACTGGAAATAATGAGCAGGTTCTCCTTTGTAGGATAGCACCATGTGGATGCCATTAAATAACCCTTTTACTGTCTTTATCCAGCCAGGTTTGTCAATTTGTTAAAATGACCCTTTTCTGTATTGAATGCAGCAAATTATTTTGCTGTTTCCAGTCCATTCTGCTTGCCTCGTGGTCACTAAAATCCTTAAAAGGAAATGCAACAATGACAGCTCCAATGAGTGTGGTTCATTTGTATTAATAATGGAACATTTCCAGGGGCACAGACTGTATATTACCTGGGCTGGTATGATGCTGACACCTGCTGCTGTGTCATTTAGAAAAAATAATGTCATGTGTGTTTTTCAGGATCCACATTTTACAATTAGTCAGTTTATTAATGCCAATGCCACAAAAAATAGAACAATATATTTATATAAAAAACTATATCTGTAAACAGATACTATCTGTAAAGCTTTCAGACGCATCACTGTGGGCATTCACAAATACCCCTGCTGTTTATTTAGTTCATCCCTTCTTTCAATGAGAAGGAAACACCAACTGGAAAACCATGCATGTTTTTACGCTGTATAAATTGTGCTGTCAAATGTGTCCTATAAAAAATATCATAAAAATACAGTCAAGTCATATAATGTTCGTATTGCCTTATCTTTTGCCTGTGCATACATATGCAGTACATGTAGTGTGATAAATAATAGCAATTCTTTATCATATATTATCCATTTGCGCATGTGTCTTTCTTTAATGGAGTGCATTTGTAGAAAGAGAGGAAAAAAGCATATTCAATGGAAACTAGAAAACCTAAAGGGAGCTCTGTATGAATGACTGCTGCTGTCATGTGTGGGGGAGATGTGACCCCCCTCCTGGCAGTGCATTACCTTGCAATGCACCCACCCCACTCCAGCTGTGTGCTCCCTGAGTCCATCTGCATCCTGTCTCCTTAGGCTCTAAACCATCATTAACAGGCAGAGTAAGCCATAGCCTCTCTCAAACCCCTTTCCTCTTTCTCTCCATGGTTTCACATAAACATAAGCCTCCTATGCCAGCGTGGCATTCTTGAAATGTCAGAAGAATTGTCCCAAGGCTTTCAAGCCTGTTAAATTAAGCCAGACATGCAAAACTGAACCTCTAATGAAGTACATTAACCTGGAGCACTGAGCATCCACTCACAGCATTGTGTTATTTGCTTATAAGCCACCATGGGTGGGGGTGGGGGTTGTTGTCTGAGGGGAGGAGAAAAGAGAGAAGATATACTTGACAAGCATATTATTGAGGAAAAGAGTCTGCGATGACATGGTGGCTGGAATACACGGATACACTGCAGTATCTTCTTTAAGGATAGAAAAGATTAAATGCTTTGTCCAACATCACTGATACCACTGACAAAAGAAGAGGAAGGAGGAGAAAGAACACAACTCTCTCTGGACCACATTTGTCTGGCCGATGCAGCCGATGTGCCCGCAGACCCCCGCGTCAAAATGAGCTATCGTGGGTCCAGCTTTTTGAAAAGGCTTTAAAATTACATTCATCCATTTGAACGTTTGAGGCCATTCAGTGTTGCTGACTTTCTGTGGTACTCACACCGGCATTTCAGTTCGGACTGACACTGAGGTCTGTCAGCTCTGGATTTGACCCTTGCAGATATAATACGGCAAAAATTGCAGTAATATTTCTGCAAGGGTCTGCAATGTTTAGCAGGAATGCTGATCAATACCAATGACTCAACGATTACTTGTGTGCTGACATTTCTGGCTTTCAGAATTTCCCCTCCATCTCCTTCCATTTACAACTGCTTGACGACGAGGATTGGTGCTAAAAGCAAATGCAGAGCCACAGCCCCTTTTGTCCCCATACCAAAAAAGAAAATGAAAAAGGACCTCTCTTAAGTTTTAAGGTGGGGAAAAAAATCCATTCATGATGCTTATCTTCCACGAATGGGAATATATTCACAAATGCCAAAAATCGTTCTTTTTAAATAATGTTAGTTAATAACAGTACGACAAAAGGCGGAACTCAACCACGAGGACAGGATGCACATTTTGGATTTACTGACTTTTTTACTGAATTAGCTGTGCAAGACAAAGGTTTTGTGACTACTTCGTACACCCACTCCCATAGTCAAGATGACCAACACACACTGCAGCTCTTTACAAAACTTCCACCAACTCTGGTGGGGTGAAGAAAATAACTCAATAGTCTGTTTCATTTTAAAAGCCCTGCACCCACACAGCGTTTTGGATAACAATAGCGTTCCCTGGTACAAGTGTTGCAGCAGAGAGGCTGCTCTCCACTGCTGGAGACATAATGTTATTAACAACACACCAGAGAACTCTCTCCACTTCTGTTTATACAGAAAACATGCACATGTACAGTGAATTACACTTTCATTTGGTTATTTTTATACTGCAAGAAGACTGTAAGATTCTTCCTACAGTTAATTAAGTTAACTTAACTTAAATACATGCCTTAACTAAAAAAGCTGCATACTCTTACACACCACAGACACCTGGAGAGAGGACAGGCCACACAAACACAGAGGAAGACAGCAGCATTCACAAAGAGTGGAGAAACAAACAAACACAGAAGGGGAGAGAGAGCCATGATGGCATGCAAACATGGGAGAGAGGGGGAGGGGGAGAGGCTGGATCTCCTGGGGGATAAAAATGAGACTGGATGAGGCACCGACAGTCAGGACAGCCGATGGTCCAGCACAGAGAAGGTTGGGTGCAAGAGAGGAGAAGGAAGAGAGGCAAGGGAGAGAGAGAGGGAGAGAGAGAGAGGGAGAGAGGGTGCATGCACTGCTTGGCAGCTTTTATGTGTCTTTAATTGCAGGTTTGCATGAGCTTTGTCAGAGACATGTTGATGTTATTGCACTTCCTTCATTGCCAGCAGAGTCTGACATGAATGAAGACATCAGGAAGCATCAGCAGCCACTTTTGATGATGCAAGTTAACATAAATGTAGGGTTATTTTTTGTGATATTGTGTGGTATAATCTCAGTGTTACAGGAGGGATGTGGAATGTGTCCTTTCACATATAGTGGCTCTCTTGCTTCACACATACAGTACACTGACAGAATATATGGATGGATTTCTTTACAGAGTTCAAAAAGCAGGGTTGACAGGAGGACAGGGTTGAGGAGCTTGTGTCAGCCAGAGGTCAGCGAGTTCTGTGCTGAGGGGGGATTTCAGTACTCAAGTCATGCACCATTGAAGTTACATCTGCCATCCTCCATTAATGTGTTCACTGGGGAAGGAATGGGTCAACAAGAAGGTTTCTACACGTTTGATGATCATTGGATGATTACAATATGATATTTCATTTGACAATAACATGACAATAAAAGTATTATTTTGATGACTTTATTATTTGACAATCAAATGACAAATAATGAAAATTCACTCTGGGAAGAGACTGAAATACCTAGACAATGAATGGATGGACTGTCATGGAATGTTGTACAGACATTCATGGTCCCCAGAGGATGCATCCCCATGACGTACATGATTCCCTGACTTTAGGTCTAGCACTATTGGATTGATTTCCATGAACTTTTGCCCCCCTTTTTCATCTAATGCCACCATCAGGTCGAAATATTTATTCATCCAATACCAAATACTTGCAAACTGCAATTATAGCATGCTAGCACACTAAGCTTAGATGGTTAGTAAACATTACACCTGCTAAACATCAGCACGTTAGCATTGTCACTGCAAGCATGCTTACGTTGGCATTTAGCTCAAAGCTGTGTTGTGCCTAAGTACTGCCTCACAGAGCTGTTAGCATGGTTGTTATTGTTTGTCCACTTCTATCTTTGCTATTTTTTATTCATTTCTTTCCTGTGTGCACAATTCAATTAAAACAAAAAAAGATAATACTGTAACCTCATGGACATGTTGGTTGAATGTTGACGAGCTCCTCTTTACCTTTCTCTCAGCATTTTCAAAGTATGTGATAGCAACCCTGGTCTTATGTTAAAGCAATGCAATAGATATAGATATCAAGAGAGTTATTATAGAATGTATTCAACAACAAAACAAACTGTTAAAGTAAAATATACTTTGTTTTTTTTATGTTCTTGTGTTTGCTTTTTTCTATGTACAAGTTTCTCAATCTTTAATACAGATTATTTGATATATGTTGCAAGCTCACATTCTTATTTTGCATATAGAATAACCTCGCTGATAGTAATAATTGAAACATCATGCCATGACTTCTGGTGTCATTTTGGGCTGCCAGTATCTTCTTTCCTTGAAGAAACTGGCAATGCTGCTTTGAGCTCATTTTTCCTTGTGAGCGTTTGCCAGTGACACATGCTTTGTGAGTGTGAAATCCAATTCTATGGGTGCAGATGACTCAGAGAGCATTTAAAAAGATTTTTATTATTTTGATTGTGATGCCCCCCCCCCCCCCCACACACACACACACACACACACTCCCCCTTCATCAAACAAGTATAAATCTCACAGATTTTCTTGTCTTTGCAGATTGGACATAAGGTACTTTTGTATGTGGCAAGGAGGTGACAGTGTCAGAGGCACAAGTCAGGAATAATGAGAAAGGTAACAGCACAGAAGGTGAGCTAACTGACATTAGTGAACTGGGTTGTCATAGATTTCAGGGCTGGAAAGTGTAAAAGTGAAAAGCAAAACATTTAAGGGCAAACTATACGAGAAATATTCAGCTTAATAATCTAATAAACAGTATATGTACGAAATGTTTGCCGGGACAGAATAAATCAATATTCAAAAGTTATTTTCAAATAATTTAGTCATGTGTTCATTAAAATAATTGTTACAAAATATGGTGTGAATTGGACATAGTCATTGTGTGACTGTGTCCAATTCACCAAAACCTTTAAGTCAACTCTAATGGTAAAAACAATTGCTTGACAAATGCTACACACTGTATTTATGTTATATTATGTACACTGTAGAACTGAAAATGTTCAAATTAGTTGAAAGCTTCTTCTTCACTGTTATCTACCCCACCTCCTACACTGCTGTGCTTGGAAAGTTGGAGAAACGTCAACAGTGAATCATATTGCATCAGTGGAGCCGTATCAGCTGCGCTGCTGATCACCCAACACTTATTATGTCCCATGTAGCTTGAAATTCATGAATTAGCTTCTTGTAGATCCTTGTCCATCACTCTGAAGTTAGCTGTCAGCTAACATAAGTTAATAATGGTTTGGATTACTGGGATAATTGGTTTAATTTTTTAGCTGTATTAATCTGGCTCATGATAAATTAAGTTTCCAAAAGGCTACCGACGAGAGTGGTCCGATTTTGAAGCTGAGGCTGTCGAAGGGCCACGAGGAGCTCCTAAAAGGGTTCCACATGGTGCAATAGCATATGACCCTTTAGCTGTTAGCTTATCATTCATCTACACAGGTATGTTTACTTTATATAGACTTAGATGTGTTGCTTGACAAACCCTGCAACACACAAAAAAAAATAAGGAAAAGAATGAAAAGAACGAATGGTAGCATTGTATTTTAGTCATTTAAGGAGGCTTTGATGAATCACCCTAAACCTAACTCACAGGATTCATTTATAGAATAGTTGCTCCTTTATGATGGTTACTCCGACACCGCATTGTCATTTCAAATTGTTGTGAATTGTATTGTTTTGACAGATAGGAAACAATATAATAACCTTTCCACAGTCATATTCTACCACAAGCAGTGCTCATCATAGTTAACCACTACCAAATATTTCAAAATCCTCCGTAAGAAGGACATTTTTGAAATAACACACTGTCTTTCAATGAAAATGTGCCAGTACTGAGTGTCTCGTTTTATTGTCTAATGCACGATAGCTTCCATGTTGGTTCAGATTTCCCTGGCAGTTTCAGTTACCAGCTGCAGCTATCATGGAGCACCGGCTGCTAGCGACATTATCCAACACCTTATGTTGTATCGATAAAATATTACTGCCTGTAAAAGGATGATTTCCTCACACTGAGTTGCCTACATGAGACTGCTCTCTTTAATAGCCCTGAACACATTTGTTGCTGCTCCTTCCCCCTGCAGGGACCAGTTTTGTTAATTCGTTCCCACCCCCTACCTTTTTGATTCAACACCATGTGAAGTACAGAGGGAAAACGTTTTCTAAAGCGCTCTGGGAGAATCCACCCTAGGAAAGTTGGATCATCATAAAATCGCCTGATGTGCATGAATCATCAAATGCACACACAGGCGAACTAATGATACCTGAAGAAGCACAGTGAGATTGAAACGAGTTGCTTATGTCTACAGTATCTGCATTTTTCAGCCACTTGCGTTCATCCTTTGCTCTGTCTATGCTTTTGACACCAAATTTAACAGTCTTATACACAAGTATACAATAATGTTAGGCCCTGGACCAAAGCTCTGAGTAGGAATGGATCATTTTAGACTCGTAGACAGTTCCGGTCAAGGTAAGTTTAGGGTGGGTAAGTCTTGACATTAACTACCATAAAATCACACTGACAAGGAATGGTTGAAGTCTAAAACTGCTGGTATAGATTCACATTATAGTGCTTTGCTTCCTTTTCGGATGACAGTGTTTATTTATCAGACAAAGCAGCTGCAGTCAGCTAGTTGATTACATCACATCACCTTTTTTGCTTTGACCTGAGCTTTCCACACTGTAAAGCCACAGTGTGACCAGCTGTTGACCAGTGTCACCTCCTCCCACTGACCTGGGCTGATCCTCTGATCAGTATGGTTAGGCTGGCTGCCCCCTCGTCCATTATTTTTACCAGAGCCGTTCCTACTTAAACAGCACAATATTTAGGCTGCTGTTTTCTTCTTTACAGGAGCAATGGACTCATAAATACTGTGCATGGAAACATTTCCAGTGAGATATTCCAGCTGACAAAAAAACTAAAAACAAAACATTATCTCAGTGATTTATTGTCTTAAGGATACAATCATATATAAAGGCCTTGAGACCGAATGGAATTAGACATTTCTGTATGACAACACAAAAATGTGTTGCTTGTGCATATAATTACAAATAATGTAAAGTGTAAAAAGTCTACTTCTTTAAGCACCCTGTTTTTCATCACCTACCCAGCCTTTCTTTAAGCAACCTTTCTTCTCTTCTTGAGTTCCACGTGTACAACTTAAAGACTGCTGCTTTGCTTAAGGGAACCTTGATGGTAGCTATTGTTAGAGCTATGATGAGAGAGATCAGCATTTCTCATCCCACACCTGGATTTTCTATCTTGAGTCTCAGAAGTCAACCTTGCAGTCAGAAGTCAGGGTAACCTCCAGCCTGGTCCTGCCTCATGCACAGCCTTCCACACCACCTTAAATGGTTAATAAGCACATTTCAAAAGAAGTTGAACCAAAATGTACAATTCAAAGTCAGATGACCATTAAATTAAATTAAATAACATTACATAACTAAAGAATTTCGCCGTGACAGGGTTTTGGTAATAGCAATTATCTACAGTTGGATATTTGGTACTTTTATTCATTTAAAAGATAAAGTCCTCTCTTTTATGAGCACGTTTTTACTGGGTCTTAGATAACTTAATTGAAATATAGTGCTGCGCTGATAGCAGCTCTCCAAAATGAAAAATAACCTTTCTTAGACATTTGTCAATTATGGCGGGTTTACAAGCAGCCCCTGTGAGGGGTGATAAACTGCAGTGTGGTTTTTATATTTATCAGTAGTTCTATTAAGTTCTCAGATATGAAAATGTAAGGTCACGGGGGATGGATGACATGTGCATTAATAAGTGTGCTTCTTCCTATTGCCTTCTGTGTCATTGTCTAAATAAACTTTCATGGAACCAGAGTAATGAAATCTCCTATTTCAGCAGCACTGTGTACAACCTGATAAAGATTTTTAATAGATTTAATCAAGCGAGCCAAATATCTTGATCAATATTTATCGTGCCAGATAGATAAATAACATAAATGCAAAGAGAAATATAGAATAGAACACCCTCTTTTTTCTCTGCTGCTTAATAAGTACCTGATTTTCATATCTTTGCATATTTGGGTGAATGCTTTCTTTTTATGTCACCTTCAAATGGAGCCATCAGAATTTAACTTTGATGAAAGCCTTTTGTGAACTCGTCAGCTGGAGCCAGAGCTCCTGCAGAGTTTACACAAGGTGCCTGAGATTGGACTTCAGAGTACTGAGGAAAAAAAAGATGAGCGACACAGGCAGAGTTAAGGAGACAGTTTCATCTGATCTACGTGTGGTTTTTAAATTTCTCTTCCTGTACAGTTGCTCTCTGTCTTTACAGAAGCTTTACCGCAGCAAAATGGACAGAACCAAATACAAAAATCTCAAATGAAAAATGGCACATTTTCCCACCATTGTGACACGTTTCCTTATATAGGTTCCCTGTCACTGTCACATGCTGCTACAGTACTTGAAAGCCGGCCAATCCCTTACTACACAGGTGTAAATGCCACAGTATTATATTTCTTCAAAAACTCACAGGTTAACTCATCATGATTTTGTGTGACATTTTAATATTGTAAACTGTTCAAATTAACAAGTAAAAAACCTAATAAGTTAAGTTGTCAGATACAGATACAGAAAAGTTGTCAGAAAGAGACAAAATATGCCACCGTTTAAAAAAGCAACAACAGATGCACAAAAAACTGTGCTAAAAGATGATAATCAGATACTTGTTTGAATTCACATTAACATCACAAGCATTTAGGTGACTCTATTATTCAAAGTGACTTGCAGGACAATGAGCTAAAGAGGCAAATTAGCCTCAAATGTCCCCCCTTCCAACATCACATGGCGCTAAGAACAAGAAGAGTCAAAGGTCAGAGTCACACTGGCCTGATAATAAAGGTAACAAAATATTATTATTCTGTGCCTCAAGAATGATCATGAATAATAACTCTTGTTTGTTGTCCCGCTTTCACATCCACACACACATAGCTTCAACCTTTTGAGGTGTAATGTATGAAAATTACTTTCTACACGATAGCATGCAGCGCCCTCCCCACACCCCTTATCTCTGACTGCGTTTTGGTTATCTGCCTCCTCACCGTAGCTCTCCATTTATCAGCTGCTTTGGCATTCTTGTTAAAGCATCCCCGTGACTTGTCTCGTGGACAATGATGGACACAGGTGGTCAGAGAAAGTGTCCACAGGGCTGAGACTAGAGCACTGTCCTGGGGCTCTGGCAGTGGCCTTGAAGGCTTATCATCTCTCCACAGAAGTGCTTTTTCATGCTTTTGATCTCGTGTAAATTAGTTTCTCTGGCTTTTCTGTTAAAGCAATTTTCCTCCCCCTGCCCCTGTCACTGAAAATCCCAGTGGCGATGGGTATAGTCAGAAACTCATGGGAGTGTCATTTCTGTTGCCCTCATGTCTACAGCTGTGACCTTGATTGGCAATCTTAAGGATGGTAGCTTATGAGATACAACATGGCAGTGCAACAATTAACTTATCATGTGGGATCACAACACTTCAACAGAACTGCCATCAAAAAGTTACAACTAACCATTATTTATTTATTTATTTATCTGGATTTTCTTCCTAAATTAGGGTAACAAATAAAATTAAATCAATCAAATAAACATTAGTTGCACAAGCTAACATTAGTAAAGAATACATAGGATACATTGTGTTGTTAGATAAAAACAATCATACAAGTAAAAATGTATACAATAATTACAAATAAACTAAGAAAAGAAAACGTGAAATAAAAAGCCAAACAAAGTTGTGATTTTTTAGATTCCAAAAGCCTCAGCTATTACTTTGCCGTTAACGTGATTAAAAATGGTTTCCCATTTCATGAAGCACTTGTCCTTCCTTCCTATGAGGAAAAATATTTCTTTTCATATGCATATGCCTCTTCAGTGAAGTGACAAGACGAAAAACAAATCTTTATTGTTGAACCATCATGTTCCCTTTGAGAAATCACTAAAAGAGTTTTATCTTATTCCAAGGAAGTCCGGGACCTGCTGAGCACTACTTATTGTGGAATCTTGAGAGCCTGACATACTCGATTAGACATGTTGTTAATTTTTCTAAGTGTATTAATATTTGTCCTACTCATTTCACAGTCTTCAAAGTCTTGCATAAAATAAATACAATATCCAACTCTTGTCTGCATGAATTTCCAATGAATTTGTGCTTCTACACTTATCCAATGATTAAAAAAAAAAATAAATTAGGTATCTGTAGAGTAATACCTAAAGTTTCAAACTAAAGTATCAATAATGCGATCGCCCCACTACCGATACTAACTTTTTGTTGTATACTGTCATTAGGATGGATGCCAAAAAAAATGAATGGTGTCCCACATCAGATCTCATTCTCTCATTCTCATGTGAATATTTGTGCATCGTGCAAAATATTCACTTTATTCTCTGCTGCTTTTGTGTGCATGCGCACAGCAATCTCCTCACTAGTTCCAGGGAATCCACACAAAATTAAATTACTATTATTTTGATTATTTGGCATGCAAATATATTAATAAGTAAGTACCCTATTAATTATGCAATTACCTCATGACACGTTGCTCCCCTCCACATGATATTACATGGTAGGCTCCAGCTCAGCAGATGCTCAGGACGGTCATCCGTTAATCCCTGGCTCCTCCTGTCCACGCGTCAAAGTGTCCTTGGGCAATGGAGGACAGCACCTTGCATGGTCGCCATTGGTGTGTGAATGTATGAATGAGACCAATCTGTAAAGTGCTATATTGGGTTTAGTGGGGGGAAAAAGATTGACAGACTGACATGATTACCTTTGAGCAATTGGTAATTGTCAGTGAGATAAAGGAGATAATCAAATCCATTACTATCCGTGGCTTCGATGAGGAAAAGCTGATTATTTTTCAAGATCCTCCAGCATTGTGTCCCTCATTGTGTTTTATTGCACGGTGTAAAAAAAACTTTAGTTGTGATCCTAAGGAGTAAATTTTATTTCTCGTTGATGAGCCCTAGCTGCACTGATTGTGAAAAAGAGACTGGTTACTTTACTGTTCTGCTTCTGTGCTTCCTTCCTCCAGGCCAGAAATGTTATCTCCTATTCATTATTTGTCTTGTCATATCATATGAATTGCCAAGACAAGAGAACCACTTCCAAATAACATGAATCAGTTTACAAAACTTGAGTCACAGTATCAATAAACTTCAGCCAGAGTTGGCCTACCAGAACTTTTCTCCCAACAATACATGGAACGGAAAAAAGCTTTCCTACAGGGACTGGGTATGATGTATAGCAGGAGGAATAATGCTTATTGCTTGTGGCCACTGTGAGGAAAGTGCCCATCTCCCTCTGCTGAGGAGTGTCACATGAAATTTGTTTCCATTTGTGGAAGGCAGCGAATCAGTCAGTTCCATCTCTGTTTCCTTTTTCTCTTGAGCTTAACACAATATTAAAATATGGCAGAGAGTTGATGAGAAAAAATGAGCGTAATTCCCACCTACCTCCACTGTTTGTCCCTGTTTCCTGTTTCCCACAGACGAGCTGCATCGATTCTGACTGCTAAAGTTTTAGTAAAAGCAGAAACACATCTACAGTATGATGCATTAACAGTCCACACCCACAGGAGATGAGCAGACACACACACACACACACACACACGCAAAGCAAAACAGATGCATTTAATATGCTTGTCTGAAAGGTCAAGTGTTCAAAGGAAATTGCCTCGTCCAACTTATTGGAGAATATAATGAGATGGAATTGTTTGTGCATTCACTCAACACTTGTCACAATTGATGCCTTTTCCCTGGTTATTCTAATACATAACAGAAAATGAGAAATCACTTCAGGTTCCTTTAATAGGCTCCTGGTCACTCCTGCCTTTGATTCTGGGTGTGACAGAGATCTCTTTAATGCATGACAGGGCTTAGCTTTGCTTGTTGCTATGCCACCTCATGTGGTAACCAGGGAGCTTTATTAGCAATTTTATCAATTTGCCGTGGAACTGGAGGTGGACAAAATAGCAGACAACTATCAATCCAGCAGATGTGTTGGATCAGCTCTACAGTACAGTATAGACATTTCTAAGACAAGTTTGTGGTATTTTTGTATTATGTTCCATTAAATTGTACAGAAACACGTGTCGTCAATGTAATGAAACAAACTATGTTTAAAAAAAAAAAAAACTTCTTGTGGTTTCACAAATAAAGACAGTTCAAATACAAACCGTTCTTAGAAGTCAAGTCAAAAGTAGTGTGATATTATTGAGGGCATGTAACATCTGAACCTGAATCTGTTTTATGTTTAAGTGTGGTATGAGCTAATGACTCTGCAAAGTGGGTGATGTGTGTTGTGGGTGAAGGTCAGAAGGTTGGTACATATACAAAGCATCGGACTTTGCCAGTGGAGACCGCTGTTCACATCCCATCTCCTCCCACTTGCCTAAACCTGACCTACCCTTAAAGGGGAAGTGTGTTGATTATACACATCAAAGTCTGTCTATACGTCTTGGGAGGACTACTGCATATGTGAAAGAAAGTTTTATAAAGCCTTTTGTAGCTCCTTTTATGCACAAAGTTTGATAAATTTCCTCAAGCTTGAGGCTACATTGGCTCCCACAGGCATAACGCACCCAAACTCTCCAACTGAACTTTCACCAGTGGAGTTGCATTGTGGGTAATGTAGGTGCCAGGTTTTAACAAGGAAATATTATGCATGGAATAAAAAAGTTTAACAAAACTCCAGTTTTGCTGCCTTGATTTTTGATTGCGTGACCGACAATGTTATATATGTGTGTGAGTATTTTTTTTTTTAGCATAGAGGTAGCAGATGAGAAAACATGTTATAAAAAACTATGGTATCCTTACGACAAGTTGCTCATATTGAGTCATTATGGAAAGTAATGAGAAATAACTTTTATTGTGATTTAGGTTGGATGACTTGTTGAAAGGCCATCCGTAATTAGTATTACTAGAGTCTGTGCATATAATACTGTATGGTTTGTCTCTGTGATGTTTGAAATTTGCTATAGTTTGTGGTGATGTTGTATCAGATTGCATAGTATTGGACATGTGTTCCTGTTATTGTGTCCAATTATTGCTTTGAAGATGATTTTAAAGCAAGCTATTTGCATAGGTTACAATTCAAGCCACTGGGGAATTCAAAATTAGGCCGTAGACCTTTCACAGTAAAGAAGAGCACAGCCTCTTGGGTATTAGTGCTGTAACATACAACAGCTAATCTACCTGCAAAACGTCCTATGTGCAAATGTCGTACGGTAATTGGCATTGCTGAAATCTGTTACTTAGATGTCTGTTACACAGATATTAGAAAGACAAAGCAAATTAGAGAAGAGCAGAAGAGGAGCAGAGCGACGTGTTACATAAAAGTGACACAGAGGATTTGTTCCAGGAGACTTCACCCAATCCAATCAAGTGGGCTTTTCTGGATGAGTTCTCAAGCAATTCTTGCATCTCTCATGGGAAAGCACTCAAGTTAACCTGTCCTTCAGTAATGAGGAAATTTGCTTTTTTTGTTTCAAGTAGGATATACTGCAGGATTCTGCACTTTTTCCTGCGACACACAGACAACAACAACAAAACTGTATGCTTTTAATAGAATTTAAGAGAGAACTGATCATATTGTGTCATCTTGTCATGTTCTCAGAGAATTTTCAGTAACTTTCATCATTTGTTGATTGTTTTTGTCACCAATACATGCCTTTCAGTAGTCGACACACATCCTGTTCTGTCACATATCGTCACTGTATCTGCTATTAGCTGAGTGATGTTTATGTCTTTGTTCAGCAAAGTAAGCAACTGCAAATTTAGATCTCTATCATTATATGTTTTGAAAAGTTGGCTGTATACTTTGCACAGATTTGTTTCCCCCTCACTTCTAGCATGTCAAATCAAACAAAGCTTAAATTCCAGACACTGACATTCGGTGCCGGTATTTCACAAGATATGGTGTGTTATTCTGATGGTAAGCAGAACACAAAAAAACCTTGACTGACTAATTGGAGACGTTGTGTGCATTTTTCGGTGTGACTTTTGATTTCAAAACGTGAGCAAGTCAAAACCGAAGGGTCAGACATGAAGTGTGTAGCACCACTGTCTTAATTATAGATTCATCTGCAGGATCTCTACCTGACATTTCTTCTGCTCAGCTCTATGGTCATTATGAGGCTGTTAATTGCATCAGATTGGATGTTACTGTATTGTACAGTTGTTAATTTTATTCTGTCCAATCCCAGCCTAATTATTAGTATACAAATTATAATGGGGTAACATTTCCCATATAAAATAGATAATAATGGGGGATTTTTAAGTATTACCCATTTTACAGTAACGTGTGATTGCAGTGTTTAAATCACAATGTGCTCATTAGAAAACTACCAAAGTGTAGCAGCTGGCTGGTAAGGTAAGATAATGCAACAATTATATAATCAAAAAAAGTTATAGCAAAATGTTTTCTGTGCAGTTTGCAACTCTCAGGAGAGCCAGACATTAGACTTTAATTTCAGCCCAGAGTGCATTTAAAAGGAAACTTGATTCAACAAACAAAACCAGGGTCTTTTATTCTTTGCCATGCACTTAAAAGAAACACTCATTTAACAACAGCAGGCTTTCAAGTACCAACTAGGACATGTTGTTGTGAAGATTTTGTACTTTTATAGTATTACTATGTGTACATATGGTAAACAAAAAACTGAATTTAAACCAAAAGTGTTTTCTGTAACATTAGGCAAACACACACAATTTAGCCCTTTTGTAATTGTGTTTAATATGTTGTCCACTTGTTGTGATGGTGTTTCATCCTAATCAGTGGTTGTCCTCACTCTGAGCAAACAAGTAACATTCATGTGTTGCATGGCTGGGTGAACAAAATGTCAGACTTTAACTTTATGTTTCCCGTTTTAAACCGACAGTCTACTTTTTTTTTTCTTAAGACACACAAAACTTCAACCACATGTTTAGTTTTGTAACCTGACAACAAAGGTCCCTTAACTTTAAGTACTTATTTTAACACAAACCATGACCTTTGACAAACCCTACCCAAGACATTTTTGTGCCTAAAACTTAACCAACCCGTAACCGTGGCTCGTTCACATCATAAAACTGATTTCTGGAGGAGCATCAGATCAGAAAATGCGTCTGTGTCCTTTTAGAGGACATAGGAGAACAACGTCTGTAGTATATTAAATCATCACACCAATGCCAATTTATGAATATTCATCGTTCTTGTTTCAATTATTCCAAATTTGTGATAAGTTCAACTACGGCAACAGGAAACGCTGCACACCATCCTGATGTGTCTGTGTATTTGTTCCTCCCAAAGACAAGTGGCAGGAGGCAGTCCTTGTGTTCTTCTGGTTCAGCCCTGCACACTTTGTAAAAGTTACCAGCAGATTTAGTGTTCAGTTCAGATACTTTGGTATTGTTTTAGTTTGATCAGCTGCATGAGGCACTGTGTAGGTGTTACTGACAGAGCACTTCCACTGACTTCCTGCCTCTTTGGATTCCTACTTAATGAATTCCCTGCCTCAGCACTCACAACTCATACACTATACTCCACTATATCTGTTACTTTAAGTATTCCCCAGAGGTTGACTGTTTGAATACATTTTCCCTTCAGCCTCCCTGAAGGCTACATTTTCTAAAACCACTGTATCTCCATATATAACAGATGGTGTCCAGTTTAATTGTAGAGATCTCATTGCTACAACAGCTTTGCAACTTTCAAATAGTGGTAAATGAAGGGTCACTGAGACTGAGGTCACCATTCTCAGTCAAGCTAACATGAGTCCAGCTATAATCTACAGCATTTAACAATACATATAGATAAATAGATAGATACTTTATTCATCTCCAAGAGAAATTCACAGTTCCAGCAGCTTGAAAGGAGGAAACAAAAGGTCATGCAAGTTACAGTAAAGTGCGAAATGAAACTATAATCAATATCAATGTCATATTATTTATTTATAAAAAAGTTATAAATAATTTGATATGAACACATTTCAAAATCCAATAAAGTTATTTTATTATTCAACCAGGAAGCAAATGAAAGCAAACCCTAACCCTATGCTATAGTTAACAATAATACAAATACAAATATTATTTCTAATAGTGCTACTATATTATCTGTAAAAAATTGATTTTCATAGTGACTTAATTTTCTCCTTCCAGGAAGCTATTGTTTTATAATAATGTGCTGTAATTGCATTGATCTGTTAATGGAACATGTCTACATATTTTTATGACTCAAAAAGGAAAGAAGGACCAAATTCTAAAATATTTATGGCCACTGAGTGGCTTTGGTGTATATTTGAGCACACTCAACAGGCTATTCAGAGCAGTGGTTCTCAACCTTTTCGAGCCCCCACAGCACTGGGGCATTTAACTCACGACACCCCAATGTCCGAGACTGTTCAGGGATGACATAATGTGATATAATTATAACACAGCTACCAAACTCACACAGGAAAGCCAATGCTTTGTTCACTGACAGAGCAACAGCTAATTTGACTGTGGCTTTAATTAGTGTTTGACTCTCACAAACACACTCAATAAAATCAGTTCTAAGGCAAATTATATATAAAGTAAAAAACATTTCCCGGTTGTATTTAACTGGCAACCCCCGGAAATTTGAGGGTTGAGGACCACGGTTTTAGAGTGAATGTGGAACAGAAGTTGGACTAGATACAATAAATAACCTATGCGATTTAAGGCCAAATTACTTCCTTAAACACATCACTTAGTCATAATAACATTCACTAAATGGCATGCTGCTTAGAGACAAAAACCATCCACATTAGAACAAAGCAGTATGTTTTAATTCATCCATTTGCAGACTTGCAGGCCAAGAATCTACCCAATCCCCCCACACAGCTCAGAAACAACGTCCGGGATTTGAGTAGGTCTTGCGACACCCAGACTTTTTGACTTACACACTACAGAAATTTCAATTTCAGCATCACACACTGAAATACTACACTGATTTTCTCACAGTTTGAACCGTTAAGAACTGTATATATTATTCTGGCGGTATTCATGTGCGCAGGGAGTCAGACACTAATACACATGCATTATGGATACCAAAGGCGATAATAAGCAGCTGAGAGTTTGAGTCTTTCTTGTCTCAATTTTAAAGGAATTTTGCTCAAGGATGAAATAGTTCAAGCTAAGAATATTCTTTGCCATTTTTAAAAGAAATATGTCAGTTGCTCAGCAAATGTTCTGGACTTTTATGATAAAAAGTAATTCTGGGCACGAAGTCTTCGACATGCTGCTCTGTTCCTGGGGGTTTGCTGTAGGCTACATGCTCTCTGGCAGCCAAACTTGATCTCCTCTGGCTTTGGCCAACAACAACTAGGTAAAGCTGATTACACTGTTAGAGTAATGACTTGAAATAGTATGGCTTAGATGTGACTGTTTTAGTGCACATTTTGTCTGAGAACTCATTCTCAATGCTGATGTGTGATTAATTAGCTAACATAAACATACAGTAGCTTGGTGACATATCTAATTAGTAATACAGTGAATGTGACCATAGCCACCTCTAGCAAATGGATCTTTTATGGTGTTAAAATAAAAATGTAGTATAAATTGACATTATTCTATTCCACATTACATTAAAACATTTTAATACATTTTATTATGCACTACCCGCCCAGCAGAGAGACAAAATGAGCAACTAGCTGGCTTTAACAGCTAAAGAGCCAGATATTTCCCTCAGGAATTGATGGAGACTACAACAGTGCTGAAAGGAGAGTCATTATAGGACTTCTATTCATCAGGTGGACAGAAACAACTCCAAATTAAAGCTAATGTTGCTCTGTGGCTACTAGATGTGTGAACAGGATACTCTTTGCTAACACAGGTGATATCTCAGCATTGATTTATGATTAATTAGCAGACAGAACCATTGAAAGATAGAAGCTAACAGATAATATTTATATTAATAATGGATCTTATATATGTATAAGATTAAAAGGGATCAGTCATAGTGATAAACCCCTAGTGAATTATCACCAACCCTGCACTTAGTCTTAGCGCTACTGAGGTTTGTAGCCTTTTGTAGGTCATTGTTTTGCTTTTCCAGCCCCCTAACTCTGCTCTCATCCAGCCCATATCCAGCAGCAGGCAGCTGGTCTGAAGGAAAAGCTCTGATAAATTCACAAAACAAATAAATAAGCGACTAGTTGCTGAACACTGTGGAGAATTTAGCAGCTAAAGAGCCACTTGAGAGTTGGTGGAGGCCAAAGCAAAGTTAAAAGGAGAGTGAATATTGGACTAACATTCGTCAGGTGGATACAAACACAATTCCAAATCAAAGCTAATCGAGCTCTGTGTCCACTGGATGTAGGAAAAGGAAACCTTTTTTCCTGCAGTTTTTTGTTCTGCTGCCGCCAAGTGGTCAAAAAAGAAATAAATTCATGCAGATATAAACAAAATATGAGACTTGCATAAATGTGTTAGCAATAGTGACAATAGATTAACAACAACTATAACATGGGTAGTTTGTGAAGTTTAATGTTAAACTGCATGACTTGTTTTTTTTTTCACACATCAGATACATTGTTAATATTTACATCAAACATAACTCCAAATAAAAAAAAAACAGGTTAAATTGTTTCACATGATTTCATTATTTCAGCCTGGGCAACAAAAAGACCTCACAAGCCTAATATTTATTCAGGTATTATCCTTCCACAAATGTACAAGAAATGTGCTGTAGGCCTATATATATGTATATGTTTAAAAAAATAAAAACTAAATGATACAGTCTTACAAAACAACAAGGTTGAGGGTGAAAACAAACATGGCAGTTATCTTCAGGACATTCGAAATAATTAAATGTGACTGATCATAAGGATTCAACAGTGAAAATGAATACATGTAAATGCCATTTTAAGCATTCTTTGCAGCAAGTTGTAGCACTTACACATTATAATAATTATAATAATAATACTAATAATAATTATTAAAAAATAAAAAGGAAGGATCTCATGAATAGTAAATGTGTCACAAATAGACAAAATAGTGTGTCAGTGTTTTTTTTTCACACAGCAGGTACAGCAATATCAAACTCCTTCAGCGGTTCGGACCAGAGACCACTGCTTAAACTAAATGCTAGCACACATATCGAGCCAATGCAAGACAACAAGGTGAGCACAGGAGAAAGTCTCACAAGTTTTACTCTATCTCATTTACCATCACCATTAAGAGTAAACACAAAATTACCTTCAACAACTCAAGGATTTTTTTTCACATTGAGCACAAACACAAGTATTTTCTTTTCTTTCTTTTTTTCCATACATACATCTGACATGGCAAAAAATGTGAACTTTCAGTTTATGCAAATTTGCTGTGTCTAGAGGGCTTGTGTGTAGGAGGCAGTATCCTGAAATTGGCTCGTCAAGCACATTAGCTTATGTATGGTCTGAAATTGACAGTCACAGTGTAAAATGGACTCTGAAAATAAGTGGAGTGCTATCGTATATAACTAAGCATTCTCTTAAAAAAATACAGTAGCAAGCTTTTCTCTTCAGTGTTTGCGTAGACTGATTTAAAACTCTTCAGGCTATATTAATACAAATCATATTACAAAAAACAATTTAAATATGTTCAAAGTGTGGGCTGTCCTTGAAAAAGTCTTTCCCTTTAAGTATGAGCAGAGCAAATTATTGTAACATTGTAACACATTGTTTTTTTCCCCAGGACAACCCAGGTATGTGATTGTCTTCACCTATTGCACCTGCATATAGAACAACTCTTGTTGGTTGATAACGCGGCACAAACACAAAGGACCCACAATGCAGTGAGCCTCGAACCAACCTGTACGAGGAACTTAAGTTTTCACATACAGATATGGAAAAAACAGCGTATGGCAAGCGATAATGTAAACCTGGGAAAGTGTAGCACATTGCCAATCAACTATGTTTATTTCCCATGAAACCGTGTCATTTTAATGTAAACGCTGGCATGAAAGCTAATGGAGAAAAACGGAATGAAGCTATATGTCTTTGGCAACTACTGGTATATATTAATAATAATAACAATAGTAATAATATCCTGGATGGATAATAATACATGGAGAAATAGAAGAACCCAGATACTGTTGGATCTCAAGCCCTTTGTTTTCCTTTGTAGCTAATGAGGATAACATTCGCTTCTGATAGTCCGAAATATCCAGTCAAACTCCATAACAGCAAAGCCATTATGAAAAGTAATGAAGGATTCAGTTGAGAGACTGCCAATTCACATCTTCACATAACAACCCTGTCATTAACTGTCATTAAAGGGGGTAGTCCATGTCATTAGAGATTGATAATTAGTTTTACAAATCAAATGGCATTTTTTTCCACCAGAACACACTCCATCACACATACAGTACAGTATATGACTTTCAAAGAAGCAAGCATATGATTGACAGAAAAACAGAAAACAAACAAAAGAAGTACGTTGCTATAAAAGGTCACTACTACTGTGGGAAATGTAAAAAAAAAAAAAAAAGACAAAGGAAGAAGAAAAAAAATAACATCTTGAGTGATACAATGGCATATTCTGTACACAGTTTAAACGGTTTAAAAAAAGCAAAATATTCAAATGTGAGGAAGCGATCAAAAACAAACATGGGTGCGTGGGCACGTGAGGGGCGAAGGGTAGAGTGGTGGAAGTGGGTAGTTGGTGTCAGCTACACTAACATCACAAGGTGAGGTCCTATAGACAGCCTCAGTGGAACAAGCAGTGCACAATACACAGAGGATTCAGGGCCACAAATTACAGACATTTTCATTATGTCATTTTCATTATGTGTTTTAAGCTTATAGAATTAACAGAAGCAAGGTGGGAATGGATGCACATCCGTTCAGCAGAGCTTTGTTTTCCATGAAGCGTTTGTTGCACTATCATGTCGCCTCCTGCAGAGCTAACAGTTGTGTGGCATGTCACACAGATTGCTCCTTCGGGAACGTGAACGGAGCGCGGGGGCCGGGGGCGGGGAAGCTCGTGTTGGAGTACATGGGCTCGTTGGGTGGGTGCTGCGTGTAGGGGTGCTGAGGCAGGAAAGTAACAGGAGGGTAGGCCGGAGCGGGCTGAGACTCGGGGAAGTTGTCCATGTTGCAGACGCGCTGGTAGCTCATGTATTCAGCTGGGTTCAACAGCTCTTCTGGGCGCCTCCCAGAGTCCTGCCAGGAGAAGACAGAAGAAGAAGAAAGAAGACAATACTGCAGGGTCACAGGGTTTCCTTTATCTGAGGAAGGTTGACTGAACCCGAAATCATCACATCAGTACATTACAGTGCACAGCAGTGGTTTACTAGTCATTATAAACAGTATTTGGCAATGTCAAGTAGTGTTTTCCTACTGATTAACAGTATGCAATCTCATATTTAAGCATCATTTTAATACATATTCATGCAGATCTTCCTCCACACTGAGCATCCATGATGCCACAATGTTTGGATTAATTTACGTCTTCCACAGTCATGTGTTCAAATGATATTGTTTCGTCTGTTCTTGTCATAACATTTGTATAAACTTGTGCAACTTGTAAAAAGGTTTATATAACATATTTTTACTTTAATGCTTACAGTTAAGGTAAATTGTAAGAGCAGTCCATTCATTACAGCGCCAGATGTAGCATTAAATATGCCATATGTGCATAACTAGCTACTAACGTTGTGCACTGAGGGCCATATTTTCATGAATCAGAAAGGTGCAGACACAGATGGTGCACACTGGTTTGGGCTAGCTGGAGCTTTGGTCATGTTGATCGGCAGTTGTCAGAGTGGTTGGCTACACAGATACAGATGCTAGAGGAGGTGTTTGGTTTTGGGTTTTTGTCATTTATCACAAAACAAATCAGGCTTCTCAGCCTGGATCTGGATGTAACTAAAACACAACATCTTCTGTTACAGACAGATTAAAAAACTCTGATGACATCCTCGAGTTTCTCAGACTATAAGAAACTCACTCCAGAGCTACAAAAGGCATTGTACAACTGTTTTCACAGGCTGAGTAGAACTTCTCAGGACAAGTAAACATGAGCTCTATGTATAAAATAGCTGAAGTGTCCCTTTAAGCTGTTTGTATTGATTCCATAAAGTAATACCTCCCTGTAATTATCATATTTACATGATTCAATATCCAGACAGAATTGTGAGAAGCTGAAGAACAGCAGACTTTGTAAGACAAACTTGTTTTCTTTCCTCTCACTATTAAATTGAACCAAAACAACTGGAGCCATTATTCTGCTGTGAGTGTGTGTGTGTGTGTGTGTGTGTGTGTGTATGTGTGTTACATCATGTTGTTTGAAGCATCCATTGTCTGGCTGAATTAGAATTCAAACCACAATGCTTCCAGTGCTACTTGAACGTTTATAATGGCTTTGAGATCTTTAATGGCGCTGTGTACGCGGCGTCTCCGGGATGTCACCCATCATGCTGATGTCCCTGTGTAAACTTGGAATCTGGTTATGTAGCTCTAACTTGCAGTTCTGAGTCAGAGTCAACAAGTAGGTAGAAAAGTGCGTAGGTTTATGTATTTATTTAACATCATTCTGTGAAAGTTTTTTAATCAAGGTACTGGCTCTGGATGAGGAAAGCCAAATTGTGCACATCACACTCAAATAGCTGCACAGATTGGATCTACTGAAAGAAAAGGCAATCATACATCTCACTTTTGGGCAACATATACTGGTTGCATCTCTGCTTTACTGACATGAATGCCTTTACTGAACTACAGTGATGCACCAACATGTGTTTTGGGTGGGTAGAGAGCCGAGTTTCACCGCAATTGTATTTTGCTATTACGTTTGTATTGACACTGCTATCCATTATGCGCCCTGCTCATTCCAACAGAAGTCATATTATAGCTCGACTATAGCAGGCAATGAAAGCACCACAAAAATGCAGGACAGCAGGATTGTAAGATCACTGATCTTGATCTGCACAACTGTGAAAATAGTGCCTTCAGTCCTAAACTATTCTGTGTGTTGATTTCAGTTTTTTGCTTATGTTGATTATATAAGATTTTGGCCTTTTCAAAACATTGCAGCCTAAAAAGAGCAAACAATGGCTCTTTTTAGGGAGTTCCTTCAATGTGTTTGAAAAGGTGTTTTAAAGGAAGAGGGGTATGATGGAAACATGATTATGAAATGACAGTATTGATTAGCAGACATGCAAAAAAGAAAAAAGGATGAGAGTGAAAATGGAACTTACGAATATTCCTCAAGCATCTCTACATCTACGAAAACGATGATCCCAACTCTGAAAATGTTTTGGTGGGGCAACAAAACCACAAGCTCAACTTAAATCTGCCTGCAAACTGTTGCATGCGTTAAACAAGATATAGAAATGAGAATGTTTACACAATGAAGTTGTCATAGCACAAATATATATTTAATGGGTAAAACATGGGGAATATAACATTTTTATAATCAGGCTGTAAACAGACTTAAATTCATAAAAACCCAACAGTTCTATCGTTATTTAAATTAACAGGGATATTAACAGCATGTACTTCAAGTGAAAAAAGGATTGAAACATTTTGCAAAAAAAGAGGCTGTAATTTAAAATGGCACTGTGAGGGATGAACGGTAAGAGAAGCACGTGGATCTCGAGGAGACAAGGGGGTGAGCGCTGATCTTGTGTGAAGGTGAAATGGTGTTTTCACAGTGGATGACATGCAAGTAAACCTCTCCTGACACACATGCTGGAGACACTGACAGAAGCGTCTGAAAAGCTTATTTGCCTCAGGTCAGTATCAAGGACCACTCACGCAGCTGAAGAAAGCGTTCTTACTTTGTCAGGTTATTCATTTATTTGCTTGCTGAGAAGACTTTGGTGATTTTAAGCTAAATTAAAACCAACAGTCTGAGGAGCAGTTTTTCCCAACTTATAGGTTTGTCTCAAGACATTTTGGGATTCAGCCCTGAAAGAGAAGTCTGACTCCATGTCAACCCTGCCTGTGAGAAATGATTTAACTAAGCTACTCTCAGAAAATAATGCAACAAGTTTGGTCATTTTATAAATCTAATCTGGTTATTTAAACAATAATTTGTGATGTAGGAAAATCTGCAGCCAACAAACCCGGCTCTTCTAACAATAACAAAATCTGCCTATATCAGGACATTTAAAGCTCACTAATTATCACATTACATCTCCTTTGTTTAATCGGTTAAAAGAAATGAAGAGTAAAAATGACACGTTATTTATTTTATGGATGTTACGTGCCTGGCTATTTCTTTAATGATCTTTAAAGGTGCTGGTAGGCAGATTTAGTTGTTTTTTGACAGTGCAAGCTAGCGGTTTTCCCTGTTTCATGTCTAATACTAAGCTAAGCTAACTGGCGGCTGCTAGCTGTAGCCGTATTTTATTATATTCTCTTATAGATCGATAAATAGACAGAAAGATAGACAGAGAGACAGATCAAACAAACTGAATTTCCACAGAAAAGGATTTCTTGACGTCATGATGTAACATTTATTAGGTTGCACAGAATCTGATGTAAGTGCCTTATTTATTATTAAGTACCTGCTGTATGCTGTGTTGTGTCAAACTTACGTGGATATAATGGGGAGTGTGGGGGGGTATTTAGAGTTATCTTTCCTTCAGAGATGTGGAGAAGGTCAAATACATTTCCGTGAGGCACCACAGTTCAGTCTGAGAACAACATATTTCTACACCTGCTCTAAGCAATATACCTGCTACGCTGACGGAACACCTACACTCATTCCACATTCATTTGAGAGCAGCTCGCCAAGTAGTTTCCAAAACAAACAATACTCACAAATAACAGCCGGCTTGAATTGAACCATTTCGTACCGCTTTTGTGTCTTTGCTCATTCTACCACTGGAGGCATCAAAGTCGGACCTTGTCAAATCTTCCACATTGATGTTTACATTTCTCCAACTTTGTCCATGGTGTTAAATTAACTGTCTGTAATTGTTTGTTATTTAAATATTTTGACATCTTATACAAAAAGAAATTTGAATCTGTTTTTGTTCACAAATTTCATTAAACTATGATGCATTCAGGAACTGGCTACTGCTGGAGTTTGACCCATACTATTTATTTTTATCAATATATTTTTTATGACTGTAGTCTATTTCACCTCAGACTGATCTTCAGCAGAAGTCAAGATAAATATGACTTTTCCCTGTTTTTTAAGCATTTTTAACATGAAACTCGGGGCAGTGGGCCAAGGATTTGGATGGTTTAGGATAATGGCCTAACTGAAGACATATACTTCCTTTTAAAGGGAAATTTAACTTATAAGTTCATCCATGGAAAAATACTTAAATACGTCTTTTAGAATTTAAGAATTAAAGCAGCACCAGGCAGGTGTTTTATGTAAAAGTAGACAGATCGTATCAGTCTAAATCACCAAATCAGTGAAACAAAGAAAAGACTGTTCCATCCCAATGGATTTTTCCCTTATGTTTAAAAACCAAAACTCAGAAAGAGTAACGAGTGATTGAGTCGTCTGCTCAGATTAACCTTAACTAGTCTTACCAGAAGTCCTTTATACATGTTAAGAGTCTGTCAACTCTGCTGGCTAACTCTAATCCTTGCCTGTTGTTTAACACTAGGCAGAAACAGACGCTAAATCTGCTGATGTTGATCTGCTGAGCCTGTGTCCTGGTGTCCATGTTTCATGGTCCCAGGGGAGTTTTCCCCTTCTTTTTTCCATATATATTACAATTCATTTTCAGGTTCATTACATGAACTTGTACCTTATTAGATAGACCTTTCACAGCATCAGGTGTGTGATGTTGTAACACTCATTATTTCATTACACCACCATTCTGTAATGACCCAAATGTATTTCTACAGAGCAACAAGTCATTGACAGACATTAGAGATAATAGATCTACTGCTGTTGTTGTGTTCAATTCATAGAAGAAGCCAACACTCATTAGAGAAGGCAGTGTGTTTCCTCTCTTTAAGCTACATATGGTTGTAATGTATGTTTCGAGCTGACAGTAGCTTACACACACAACAAAATGTTGTGTTTTGTGTTATCTGAACATCACCATGCACACATGTACCTGCGCTGCCTTTGAGCTTGATAGACATCCTTTGTTTTTTTGTTTTTTTACCATAGACACTGAGTGAAGCTGAGTGAATGTTTTTTTGCACTATTCTTAGGAAGCTGTTGTACATGAAACATTCACATGCTTTGCTTCTGAGATTGCTGCAAATAGCACCATCGATTACCATTGATCCAGTGCACGTTACTTGTTTCAACATTTAGTTGAACAGTAATTGGAGTTATTGACCATTGATTTGTTCACGTAATGTTCAATGTCAAAAACTATGGAATATTAAATTCCCTTCATTTGTTTATTATGTTGTCTTGTTTTCCCCCCAGTAATAATCAGAATAAATATTGATTTATTTACATCTGGGAGCAAAGCAAAATGTTGTGCAAATGAATGGATGTCACAGCCTGCCTGCTTTTGCCTGCTTGTCCTCACATGTTTACATCTTTGCACACTCAAAAACAACAAAAAGTCAATAACAGAAGACACCATCTTGTATTTTATCCACCTCTGTTTCTACCTGATGAACAAACAACTGTAACAGGAAATGAAAGAGGTGCAAATGTGAAAACAGAAAGTTCTACTCAAGATGAACAGATGGCTTCACCATTTCACTAACTAATGTCTGTCTCCAGTCATGCTGTTTATTCTGCAAACATCAAGAGTCAAACACGAGACAAAACATGCTTCAGCCCATCCATTCAGCCTTTCCCACATCCAGGGGGACACATCCAGAACAGAAAAAAGAGAGCCACTTCAAAACTGTTCTATGAAGATGTGACAATTATTAACAGCGAATACAACAATAGGTTACAGGTGCTTCGCTTTGTGTGATCTGGAGGAGTCTTTTTATCATAAACACAGCATAATTTGTGCCCAACTATGTTAGCCAAAGTGTTAAAAAATCAGGTCAACATGTCCATAAAGTTCAGCAACTCTTTCCAAAGTTGATTCTGGGTCACTTTCTTTCAGGTCAGACTTTGGGATTTCTTTCCAACATTGTACAAATTTAAAGCCAAAGAGGACAAAAGGTATGTTCTCAAATGCATACATTTAAGTCTTAGGGATAATCTAAATGAAATCTGGCGCACCTTGAAGTCATTTTTAAGTACCAGTAATGTTGGGTAGATAGCATAACCTTGCGGAGGTATGGCTCAAATAACTGTTTCATATCTGATAATGTAACAACTCTGTCAAAGCAAATGGATACAAGAAAAATATAATCAGGCTGTGATTAACACAATTACCTTTAAGTCCCTGATCAAAGGTGAACTTTGAGGCCTTAATTCTTCTCAAAGAATAAAATAAGGATTTTGTCACCCTGGATATGAAGTAGTAGTTCAGTCTTTGGCTCAGCAAACAAAGGTTTTATTGAATGGTGTAACCTCATGACTGGAGCCAGTGAAGACAAAGCTTAACGCCTTATTACAAACAGGGAGTGTCAACAGGCTATTCCCTGGAGGACTTTTATGTTGAAACTCCTCCGCTGCTACAGTATGCCATCAATTACAAAGCTGCTGACTGAACACCTCGTGAAAGCTGACATAAGAAGTGAGTCAATATTCATTCATTTGTCTGCTCTGTCTCTGTAATCTGTACAGATCAGATATCAGATTTCAAACATTCCTTGTGGCCTGTGTTGGAGAAAAGCATTATTTATAGCAAGCATATCTTAAAGAAATGTCTGTTATTAAGTCAAACTGCCAATAAACGTGGATCATATCTCTTGTTCTAATTCACTTTTAAGTGTTTCAGTGATGTCCTGAAAACACCACGACATTTTGAAACGAGGCTACACTAAAGATAATGTTCACTTTTGCCCTTGTTACAAGAAAAGTGAAGACAGGGTAATGACTTTTTAAAGATTCTCAGGAGCCAAAACCTGAATAAAGGATGTTTCACTATGGATATTTCCGGAACACTTTGAGAAGCTTCTTACCAAAGATGATTCTGGGATGGACTGTATGCACATGGTTTTGTATTAAAGCTATGTTACTTTATGCAATAATATTAACATCTGAATCACAAATCTTGAGTCACAAGGGGAGGCAGTAGAAACAAGCAGGCGACATATTTAATCTATTAAAACTAAGCAGAGCACAAACTGTCTCCTGGAAACCAGGTGCTTTGTCCGGAGAAACTGGACCCACTGGACTATTGTCTCTATTGTTTCTTTGTTGTCACTGTCCGAAAACCGAAAAAAAGTATGTTGAGGTCAGTTTCTGGGATTTAAATAAAATAATGTTATCTTTGGTTTTACTAGTTAAGAAAATTATTGATTTTTTTTTTTTAAATACATTTTTCTTGTTTTTGTAAAGAATGTCTAATATATGGTGCTTGTAGCTCTCTCCAGTAATAGTAAAAATCAGAGTTTCTGGGTTGATCAAGGTGTTTACTGACATCTCGTATATCCCATTATATCTGGCTACTTAGCTGGTCAAAAATCCAAACAGTATCTCCTGCTGCCATCTGGGGCTGCCAACCAGACAATAAATTACATAGCTTTAAATTCTTGTTGCCTGGTCGTGTTACACCTGCGAATCACCTCAACAGTGAATCCAAAACTGCTGTTCAGGATGACAAATAGTAACAAGTTGTTCTTCTGTCCATCAGTTAAAGCTACGTACGATGGTGTATCATTCTCAAAAACAACTCATTCCAGTTACAGATTAGATTTTTGAAGGCTTTATGTGCAATAATGTTTTTTAAATCTAAATTTACTTCCCCTGGATGAAATTGTCTCTAAATGAGAAGAGAATTGCTGCTACAGTATTTCAATAACAAACACTTTGCACTGTGCGCCTCAGCATGTCTCAACAATTGCCTCAAGAAAGCCTCTTGAATTGCCTGGAGAAATACCTGCCTTAGGAATTGCCATAGAAACCAGTCCAACCAGTCTAGCAACATGGTGATTTGTACCCCCTTATATCCCACTTTGCTGTATGTGTATAATGAAGATTTCAAGTGGTCCAGAGGACTGTATTTGTGTGTGATGGAAGGATTTCTCTCCCGGCTCTCTCCTGTGAGGTTCAGATGTGATATCGGAGAAGCATCTTGTCGATGAGAGCTTGTTTTGCCCCGCTACCAATCAGGGTTGTCAGCTGTGGCATAATCACTTGAGAAACACATTTTGCTTGTGACTGTTCAGAAAAATATTTTACACAAGATATTTTACACTGTCATTGTTGTTCAGGATCAGCGTAAATTAAAAACACCCAGAAGCAAAGCTAAATCTTCTAGGATTCATAATTTCTCTACGGCGTTCATGCAAAGACTCATGCAGCAAAATCTCCCATATTAGTGACATTAGTAGGGGATGTTAAATGTTTACATGGCAGACAGTACCTCTACAGATTTCTCTACAAACAGGACTCATGCACATAAAGACTAAAAGATGAGAAAAGGATGGAGTGTTACAAGAAAAAAAACTTGAAATCCTTGTTTTGTTTGCTAGTGAGTCATATTTTACATGACATTTTTATAAAGAGAGCACTTATATGGCTGATATTATGATGGCTCGCAATAATGTGCAGGCTAGATATAGGTTTCAATGTGTCTCTGCTGCGCCAAAGTGCTGCACGTCTCTGCCACGAGTGCTACATTGTGTAGAAAATAATAGCCCGAACATATCTCCACCTCAATCAAACTTTCTGCAGAGCAGCGAAGGGGAAATCAAAAGACGGCCAAGACTTAAGAGGAAGGGAGACAAGGGAATGATGTGGAACATATAAAGGGAGGCCAGGGAACGTGAAAAGGGGATGAACGGAGGGAAAGAAGTGCATCAGTCTGTGTACCTTGAGGCCAAAGTCTGAGGGGAAAGGCCTATAATGGCATGCGCTAGTGTGAGCTAGGCTGGATGGTTGCATACTCGACAAGATCCCCAGGGCCAGTGTGAGCAGAGCTTCGTGGGCTGGGAGAGGAGGCCAAAGCTGCAGTATCCAGCTCCGCATACTGGACATCACAGTCCTTGTGGCCAGAGTTCTGGAGACAAGAGAGGCGAAAGGTGTGTGAGGAGTGAGGCAGCCAAAAAATATGAGAGAGTGAGAAGGACAGATTGACAGACTGACTGAGAGAGAGAGAGAGAGAGAGAGAGAGAGAGAGAGAGAGAGAGAGAGAGAGAGAGAGAGAGCTATTGACTGAAGATCTGATGGTCATGGGGGCATTTTGAGTTTGTGAGCAGCGGTGTTCGAGACGACGGCAAAGAAAGATGTGAAAGCATGGAACTGTAAGTAAATGTAAATACACTGTCAGATAAAGACTGAATGTGAGGTGTCGACACAAAGATGGAGATGTTACACACAAATCCAAAACAGCCAGACAGAAATTAAAATAAGAGCATAAATGAAAAGGTTAGAGATGAAGAAGGACTTCAGGCTTTGTTTACATGCACACAATGACATTATTCTTTTGATTCAGAACATAGTTAAGTGTTTACATGTGCAACAGAGAGATGCTTTTATTCAGTCTCAGTGTGTTTATTTTACATTTGTTTTTATGATTCGGTTCTCATGTGTGCATTTCTCAGAAATTATGCAACGCTCAGAGTTGATGGGCATGACAACTGGATTTAAACAAAAACAATCGCTGTAACTAAACAAGCCAAGCACACATTGGGCATGTGTTGCAACTCTCATGCTTGGATTATGGCAAACGCATGTCCACACAATCTTTCAAAAAAACTTGAACTATGAAGACAGTAATTTATGTGTTATGATTCGGAATGAATTCACTGAATATGGCTGTAACCGCATTTACTGTGCAGCACAAGGGGGTATTTACACAACCCGCGAGCGTGCTCACAGAGATGCTGTAAAGGTTACTGGAATATCAGTGTGCATGCAAACACAGGTAAAGACCTTTATTTAACCAGCATCTGACCACTGTGCACAAACACAAGTCCAATCATTGACTGACTGATTGACTTGATGAGCAATCGGCCAAGTGGATGACTGCGTAAATGACATTAATGGGGTAATCAATAAATGACAATGAAAGCTTTCGGTGCTGTTTATCCAATTCAAAAATTCTTCTCAGATGTTGTCTTCTGCTCTAAAGAGGAGGCTCAATAATAATCTGTAAAAATTATTAATTTAAACACTCACTGAGAAGACAGGTCTGTGACTGTGAAGAACATAGATTGTAATGTATTTGCTGTAATAACTAAAAAGGAAATATTGACGGGGGCTTGAAAGATGAAATAAAATAGACAACAAGGTAACAAGACAACATTTACTCAAACACGGTTTTGATTTCCTCTGCCCCTTTTCTCATTAAAGGTGTAATGATTGACATTTTTTATTTAGTCACAAATAGAAAAAATTCAATGTTTTGAATAAATGAACCAAAGATCTGTTAATATGGTGATGGAGTAACATGTAATTTTATGAAAGAGGTTCTTTCAGCACAGAGAAGGACAAATGGGAGTCAGACAGCACTGATGTTTGTGTTACAGACAAACTGGAATTAAAGGGGAATGATGACAGGAATCGATAACGGACAAATCTCCCATTTTACCGGCTGCGTTTTGAGGAGTAAAAACTACAGAATCTACTTTGCTGCTGCAGGTATCTTTCTAATCTGAGAGTTCAAAACACTGCAAAGTTAAAAGTCCTGTATAAACAGCATCACGGGATGGACTGTGGGGGTGTGTGCGAGGGAGAAAATGCAATGGCATAAACCCGTTTGGCCCCCCCCCCCCCCCCCCCCCTTGCATCAGTGTACCTTATTTCCAGCTGAGAAAGGATTACATAGAAATGATTGAATCTTTTACTGACTTTCACATTAATAATTTAAATCTACAGTGCAATCTCGCCGCCATTGCACATTTCCCCACAGCTCACACCCTGCACTCGCTGGATATTTAAATATCTGGAATATTTGTCATGACCAGAGTGCAATCAGGGGGAAAATTACAGCCACATCGCATTCAAAATTGGCAGATAGTGTTTTGCCCCTAGAGAATCATCATTAGTAACACTTGACGCTCAGCAGTCAATGCATGTCTCTCACAAATAGTGTTTTGAAAACCTCCCTGATACCCTATTCATCTTAAGAAGAGCCCTAAACTTCTATTTAAGTGGAATGTTATCAGAGATAAGAAATAAATCCAAGAGAAATCTACCCTCTGTGTCCAAGGATTATCAGAATTAAACATCTGGTTCCTTTGAGCATAGAACTGAACATGATAGTTTAATATCCTCGAATAACTACACACAAAATCAAAATCAATTCGTCCAGGGGAAAGAGTGATGGTTAGTCAGTTATCCCTGGAAGTTTGGCGAGAAAGTACTTTAAAAAAGCACACCCTAAATGCAAAGCAGCAATTTTAAAAGACTTGGCTGGTTATTCAAGATAATCAGTAAAAGCACAACAGTTATGGAACATCGTTTTTCCATTTTAGGTGATGTTTAGGAGGAAGATTAGCCGGAGTTGCGAGCATCAATTTCATATTAAAGAAAAGTGACTAAACACAGCAGACAGCATTAATTAGCAATTAGCATTAAGTCAGGTTTGGTTATTCAACAGACACTAAACACTGTAATGTCAATCCTATTTCAGCACATCAGCTTACAAGTTTTACTTTCACGTATACACCAACAGCAGATGTTTGTTTGTTACAGGCAGCATGACACTTCTTACCTTCATTAGCAATGCAGGTAGCGATGGTAATACTAATTTAAAGCAGATTGTTCTTGTTTGCTGCTGTTTGGCTGCTTCAGCAAGCTTTCACATTTACCACTGTGAGACACAGCTGAAAGGCACACAGGCTTATGCATGCACACACATTGTCTTAAAAGTCCAAAAGAGTTTTATTTTCTTTAACTCAAAGCCGAGACTCCAGCCAAAGCAAATAAAGCCCCCAGAACACTCAAGCATCTGTGCCACTGAGGGAGGCTCAGCACAGTTAGCAGAGGCATCTGATACAACAAGGCAAATACTTCATCGTCAACAGTTAACACTCAGGGGCGATGATGTACTGTAGAGCATCACACTGCAATTTATCTGCACACGGTTGCCATGCAAACACACAAGTAATTACGACGGATTAGAGGAAGTGGAGGTGAGGCGAGGCAGAGGGCAGAGCGGGTGGGGGGTGTTGGGGTCAGAATGTGAAAAGGCCACAAACACATATACAGAGAGAGAGAGAGAGGACATCGGCCGGCCCAGGTTTAGATAGAAGGTGAGTGGTGCTGATGTAAATGATGAGATAAGGAGCTTAGTCAAAGCGCCCAGTGGATTTACTGGTCAGCTTGTTAGAGACGCTCCGGCCCACTTGTAACAGCACACACGCAAAGAAGGAAGCAGCTACATTACAGATGCTCAGTGACATTCAGGAAGCATCACAGCGCTGCATTTCATTTGTAAATCAATTCCCAAATAGCTCCGAGCACAATGGCACTAAGAGTTCGCCCTTTCACCAGCAATTACGACGGGCCAAAGGCAGCGGCTGCGGATGACCCCTTCATAAAGAAGCTCCTTTGAACCCGCCCGTGGCATCGCTACTCACCGGCTTATCAGTGAAGGGGGTCGACTCAGAGGGCGCCATGTCGTAATAAGGAGGCTGAAGAGGAAGCTTCTGCATTTCCTCCTCCTTGTCCAGATGAACCACCTACAGGAAACACCGAGAGCTCAGCAAGACTCACAACGAGCTCCACAACTCCACAAACCAGGCAGGTCAACCAGTTTATACTGGAGCTGCTCTACAGTCCTCACCAAGGTTAACTTTGCAATTAGCCCATCACTGGACACTACTACACGTGTTGCATACACATTAGTTCAGAGCTACATCACTTCGGCAGCAGAATATTACATTGAAAGTTTTGCTCACATTTGATTTTCACTGTGCGCAGAAACAAGATCTGAAACCTGACGAAGAATACGTCTTGACGGCAGTTTGAACTTTAGCCGCTCTGCTGAACTCCATATGTGCATTAAAGTTATTTTGTCAAATTAATCACTCGCATATTACAGACAAAGGTATGATGCAAACTTCTGAAATAGGGAGCTAAAGCAACTGTACAGCTGCTAAATCTAGCTTTGCTGCACAGCCACTGAAGGGAAGAACTGCAGGGAGATTAATTCATACACGAAGGTGACATGTGATGTCAAAACAGATTAATTACAGCTCAGCAAACATACTGTCAACATATGGAAGCGCCTTGAAACCACCTGTATATGTTCATTTTGTATGTGAAATATCATCTTGCTTCAATAAATGAACTATTTTCAACAGCATCACAAACTGAACTTGATGTGAAACCCCTGTTTCTTTTAAATGGTTGAAATAAAATGTTTTTAAATTTGAACTCATCCACCAGCAAAAACAACTTTGAATGGAAACTTTCCACAAGTGTGCCTTGGCTTTGTCATATTCCTAAGTGATATCTACTCAGTGTTCAAGGATTTTAAACTACCTCAGAGAGAGGTAGGAAAAAGTCAAAAGCTTTGAATGTGTCAAATGTTTGTTATTTATAAAAAAAAAAAGTAAAGGATATGCTTATAAAAGATACATGGGCTTCTATTTCACTTGAAACCATTATAACAAACAGGAGATCTAAACTTTTAAATGTCAGATTTGCAGATAATAATGTTCAAAGATGACAATATAATACATTATAATGTTTTTGTGCAGTATTGTGTCGAAACCAATGTTTTTTTGAATTGTAATGTTGAGGAGATTGCATATTATTTTGTATGAATGTCTGCCTTACAGCTAAACATGTTATTCCTACAATGATGATAACAGGATGTCTGAAAAGAATCTTCAGCAGTATATTAGGGAGTCATTCGTGTTAAAAGCAGGGCACATTGGAAAAGAAATGAAGGGTGAAGAGGATGGAACAAATCCTATTTTATTTATATCTCAAAACAACATGAGTCACACCATGAAGCTCACTCTAAAATTCAAGTTGCAGATTTTCTGCAGCCATATGGAAGCAGTGTATAAAAGAGCGGGGAGGGCAAAGTGCTCCTCCATAGTTCTCCTTCAACAGGTCGGCAGTTTAAAACTTTCCCAAATTCCTAATTGATCTGTCAAACTCTCTCATGATCACAATGCAAAGTTTGACGCTGCTGACGGCAAAGTGCCCTTTAAAGGCTTTTTAAGGTGGGATGTTCACAACAGGCTCTAGGTACCTTTCATGGCACAAAGGAATTGATTAATTTTCTAATGGCAAATGAACATTGGCTCATTACAACATTTGTCAGACCTGTGCATTGCACAATGAAAAGAAATAAAAGTGAATGACAAAAAATCTAAGTCATCCGGAACAATGAAGTTATCAACGTAATAAATGTGAGATTCATATAATAGATGTTGAACAATGCTTTGCCCCTTTACACCTCTGTGCTGTTCAATTTAAGGGATCAAAAGGCTGTCAAATGCTGTTTGATCCCCATTTTTCTTACACTCAAAAACTAGCTGTTGAATGCCAGTCAACATGCACTTGAGCTTTTCCATTCATATTACATCAAAAGGCAAAGAATTTAATAGCTGAGTGGTCGAACGGCGAGCTGAGCACCAGACTTCATATGCAGTTAGCTGGAGGAAACGTTTGCTCGGAGCATAAAGACATCGGCCTCCTGGATGGTTGTTGTCTGTTTGGCTCTCTGAGTCCATCTCACAGCAGCGCACACCGAGTGTTTGTGATGTAGCGAGCGCAGATGTTGATACCGTGGCAGCATTGCCAGTTTTGCTCTGTGCACTGGGCAGTGATAAAACCATAATGCTGCCAGGCCAGCCGAGTCACCTAGCAACCTACCTTGATGTAAAGCTGTAATATCCAACTTTTTCAGGTTCCAATTTCAGTAATAGGATATTCTGCATTAGCTATTATTTGTCTGTGTCTGTGTGGCCCTTTATTTGTAATCCAAACTTTTTACTAAAATTGGGTTTTTAATGATCAGTTCCCTTTGTTTTGGACTGAGGGCTGTGGTCAGAGCCAAACTGAGGGTCTGGCAGCAACAGCAATAACACACTTATCAGAAAACAGGAAGAAAATAATATTTTGTCTTTTATGTAAATTTAAGTGAATTATCCTTGTTGCTATTTTTTCATTTTAAACTATTCGTGATTTTTTATATGTACGTTACATTAAGATTTGCAATAAAAGACTATGACCAACAGCTACTCTCTTGAGTGACTGAGTATAACTGCATGCCTTCTTAGTCTTCAAATAAGAAATTGAAGTCTAGCAAAGCTAAATCCACATCAGTGCACAACATATGGCAAACAATAAATAAAACTGGGTTATTTTTGTACAAATTGCCTGGCGGATCCACAGACGCTGATTATCTCAGTGTCATTGAAAGAAACAGCTCATCAAGATGACTGACAGGTTTTGTTGCAGGAACTTGACCAGCTGAAGGGAGGAAGATGAGGCTACAGACACTGTTTTCTGCTTTATGATTGAAAGTTATGGCTCAGATTATCTCATAACGACTGTGCTTTGCTTTGGATCATTTGGAAACTGTTCTGTCATTGAAACAGATGATGAATGGATGTTGAAATTGCAGCCATTGTTACATCATGTCATGCTGTGCAGAATGAGTTACAGCCATAAATACTGAAAACCTGAAAGCTTGAATGGTACAAATGTTTTGGTTTTAATATAATACATATATTTTGTTCTGCACATGCCTACAGTGATGCTTATTGTTCATGCATCAGTGATGATTGTTTATTCATGTGTACATTTCACATCATGTCATGAACCTGCTGTGATATTTATTGTCTTTTGCTTACTTTTATTTTTCCAGATGCAAGCTTGCTGAGCGTGCAGCTTCTTTTAAAGCAACTACAGCCATAAAATCGAACACATTACATCCTTTTTAATGTCTATTACAGGCTCGTCTTTCTACTAATCACCAGTGAGTTTGGCATTAGGTGCCTTGCTCCAATACTCCTCTCCAATAGTTTTGTAGAAAGGAGAGCACATTAGTTTCCCTTCCTTCCATTACATTCTTTGCTCAGATGTCCAGGGGTTTGACCTTGGAGCCATAAGTAGTATCATAAAGTTGGATTTAAAATCTAAGCAGTGCTGATACGCTGTGGCCAACTCGGCGTTTAGGTGAACCTTCAATTATTCCGATTCTAATAATTCCTTTTCTCTGCTTTATCTCGCCAATTTGGAATGGCCAATTATTTTGTTCCACAGTCCTCAAAGGTCTCAGCAAGCTCACTGCGACCTCTGTGGACTCTGTGGACTGTCCCCAGTCATTGATGTGTACATATTTCACTTATATATTTGTGCTATGGACAAATCTACAGCCAGCACACTGGAAAGCCACGAGAAGGTTGATGTAAACCCAGGAACATCTGGGGATTCCTTTATTGATTTGGTGCTATTTAAATATCCTAATGCAATATAAAGATTGTGTTTTCATGCAAACTTGACAAAACAGTATTGTTCTGTGTGGCCACCAGCTGACTGAAACTGCTGGTGGCACAGACTGGGAGCCAGTCATCAATTGGAGAGAGGGGGCTTAGGAGTATCTTTTGACCCAATTCAAGAGGCGTGTTTCCAGGTTGCGGTTAAGCTGCACTTTTGTAATTGTGGTGGTGCACAGGTAGACTGGTGCAAAAGGACTGCACTTGCCTTAACTCCGCTATATAGAGCCATGTGTGACTGTTTTATACTAAAGGGGAAATTATTTCATACGCTCGCCACACAAAAGCCAGTTTAAAATGGCACTGCCAATCAAACTGAGCAAATACACAGTACAATGTTTTGTTCCAAAAATGCAGCTGTTATTTAGTATTTTCAGAGGTGTTCCCAGAGCTGTTTCACCACCGTCTACAATTATTTAAAATTTTTCCCAGCTGTGAGCACACTCAAAAATCAACCATATTTGGTGCTGTCTGTTTTGGGTATACTCAGTTATGTCACTATTTCAGTCACAATTTCAGAACATCATAACATACGTGGTGTTCATACAACTGCCCCAACCTCTGCATGTCAAAGTGGTGCCACTGCCGAGGACTGAACACGTGTCTTTGCTGTGGCAGTGAGTGTTTTGCCTCTTCTGGCCAGATCAGTAAACTAAGAAAGTTGTGATATCAGTACATTCTCCTTCTCTATAATCCACTCGATGTTGACATTCCAGTTTGTCTCTGATTAATGATAAAAACCGCTCATTCGAATTATGAAAACGTGTCTCAAGGTTAAACAAAACAAATGCCCAAATATAATAGAAATACAGGGGCTGATTATCATGCCACCCACACACAAACAACAAGGTACTTTTTAATATTTATGCAGCAGTGCGAGGTCAGTATTTATGTGTCAAAAATGACCCACTTACAATTACTTTACTTATTCAGAGGGCAATTAATTAGTGTCAAATTGGTAATTACGCTACATGTTAGTGGCTTCACTTGGAGAATGAGACATTTCTATATTTAGATATTCTCTCAGCTAATTGTACTGTAACTGGATCGTTAAAGGAACTCTGTGACAGTCAAGAGAAGAGGATGTGAAACACTGAGAAACAGTAGACACAACAGCCTCCTGTCACTAAACTGACATTTCATGGTGTTACCATGAATACCATTCAAACACCGACCGTGATGTCCAACTGATACCGTGTAAAATCCTTATAATCCTTGCCACATTAGTGTTGAATGGCTTTTATAGCTGTGTTATGAGTGTAAGTGCACACTTTTTAAATATATTTGACCTTGAATTGGCAACATTTCACTCAAAACAAATGTGACAAAAGTGGCATAAAGTTGAGACAGAAATCGGAAAAGTTCACAGAGCTTGAGTCCGATCAGCCAGAGAGGACAAGAAGAGAAGAAGAGGAGGAGGATGAGGAGGAGTATCTTACCTGGATGTCATCGGATGTCAAGTGTCCCTTCATGTCACTGTTCTTCTTTTTGGGCGGGGGAGGGGCTGGTTTGTGGGCGGGTGGGAGGTCGGTCCTGTTAAGAGAGTGAAAAGATAACATGACACTCAGCACAGTAAGGGATTGCCACTCTTTACGTCCCTCACCTCCTACAGCACTCTATAATGAGAAGTCCTGCCTGCACTTGCCTTTTTCCACTCTTTCCTTGGATTTTGATAGATCTCGTGTTGGTGGCTTTGTTGCGGCGGCAGCCATTCCACCTGCCCTTTCAAAGGCTCTCGCTGGAGAGACACTGTGCTAATGAGAGTGGGCTGTAATTGGACACTGAGGTGAGGGGATGGGGATGGAGGGGGTATAGGGGGCAGGAAGAAGGGCATGTGTGAGTCAAGTCCTCAGGGTGGATTGAGCTTCAGCTAGAGTGCCAGGCGGACAAACACCCTGCCTACTGTGCAGCAACTGTTTGTTTGACATGTCGTCCTGAGCTGTGACTCAGTGAGCTCAGCAGGCAGCTTCTGCTCTCCACCTTTCCCTGGATCCTTGCTACTAACATCCCCTAATCCCAAGGCACTCACCCCACCCCTCTGTTGACACACCTGGGGAAGAACAAAGCCTCAACAACTGAACACCTGTGCTCATTTACATGCCGCCATTAACAGAACAGTAAACTTCTATTTTCTTCAAATCAACAATGAGGTTTTCACTGGCAATAAAGGCCACTCCGGCACACAGTCGTTGATGTGATAATGGAAAGGAAAATTAAATGGTGAACAGGAAAGACAGCAGTAATTGAAAGCTTGATGTTGAAATGGTTTGAAGTGCATCTGGATAATTATTTCAGACAAGGAAGCAGAAGGGTTGTTGCTACGAAAACGCTACAAAGAAAACCCCATCCCTCAAACAAGCTGGCAGTCAGATGTCATCTGCCGTATTCTGACATGATATCAGGAGTGATCAAAGATAATGAAGTGGAGCACAGACACTGAGCTGTGTATCTACATGCATTATCTCCAGCTCCTCCCGCCTCCCATTCGCACTGGTTCACGTCCTTATTGAATAACATGACCTTTCCGCAAGGCCAAGCCGGCGTTTTAATGTGCAGAAAATTTGTGCATGAGTGCACCTCTTAACTCTTTCTTTCACGCTCATTATTTCCAGTCCGTATCACCTTGTCTCCAGACAGGGCTGCCGTGCCACTGCCAGATTCATGTGGCACCCTCTTCCGCCTGCCTGCAGCACAGAGGCACAGCAAACGCACAGAAAGGCAGCGTGCAGCACACTCCCCTGTCTACAATAACCTCTCCCATCGCAGAGCCTTCAGAGGGGAAGCATCCATTTTCTCTGAGACAGATAATTATGAGTCTAGTGGAAATGCGGTTTCTGGAAGTACAGCAGCGTGCTCATTATAAAGTATTGTAATCCATTGCTTATGATTGACTGGGTTCTGATACAGGTGAGAACTTTGAAAAGAAGCTGTGACAGCCGACAAGATCATTTACTTTCAAGAAATGAATGAGACAAAATGTAATTTTCAGCCTCTGTCTGCCCCGTGCGTACACTGAGACACCAAATCGTGACATTTCTTCAGTTTTCTGAAACAAAAAGCTGGTGAATGCCCTGACATAATTGACATTTCATTAAAACGAAATGCGGCAACACCCAACATTTGAAACAATATCTGCTGTGTTTTACAACAAATCAGTTGCATGTCTTCATGTTGGAATGCACTGATTCAAGCAGGTTGAAATCATATCATGTTTATGTATGATGCAGAATTTGCATTCAGACCCTGCTGTGTTTTTCAACTTACATTTGATCTCATAGGACCCCTGATGATTGCATTTCATTGCACATTATGTGAGGGAGCCTGTTCAAATAGGTAGTGTGTTGGGACCCCATATGCAGAGCGGGTTTATTAGATCTGACCAAACATGAAGAAACTCCCTCGTCTCATGACTGCCACCCCAGAGCAACCAGTTTCTCCCCGTCATACCTGCCTTTCTTGATTGAATTCAGCTACATTTGTAATCACGTTATGCACAAGCAGCAGTCTCGGGAGACCGTCAGTGTATAGACTGTCACTACTGGTTGACACAACAGCAGGAAGGCAGAGTGAAAAGTAGCATCAGGGTTTGATGAAGTGTGTGCAGAGCGCACAAACATCCAGTGTGTGTGTGTGTGCTCAAGCTGTGTTCCAAATCTATACTACAGAGTAATGCTATAAAGCACTGGCATTCAGTTTCTGTTAGAATACAGGGCATTTATGTACTTTACTGTCTTGTACTGACTGGAAGTTAAAAAAAAAAAAGACATGCAACAACATCAAACTGTGATGTTGGAAAACTAATGCTAATTAAATTTATAAAAGGAAAAGCTAAATGTTTGTTTTCATTTTTCCAGCTGTGAGAAATTTGTCACATTCAGAAACATTCAGCAGGCACGCTGACATCTTTGATATACCTACAGGAGGAGAATTCCAGTTTATTCCAACTTGAGTCTGATTTAAACAAGTGGTCAGATGATCAGGCAGATTTTAAACAAGCCACAGGTTTAATGATAAAGTGAACACACCTAAAATGTTGTTATTAATCTCACATTTTAGAAGAAATCTGTGTGTTATCACAACAATGGCAGGTATAGCAGGTGAAAACTGAACCAGGAAGTCAGTCTGTAAACTGTGGTAGGACAGTTTGGTAAATCACTCAAAAATATATATTATACTCATTTTGCCACTTCTGCAGTGTGTACACGTGCTCAGACCTAGCTAAGAATTACCATGTAGCAAGTGGGATGCAAGTGACACATTAATTGAAGCTGGATTGACATGTAAATGTAAGTTTTCATTGTTGAATAATTAATTACTGTGGAAGCTGTAGCTTGACATGTGAATGCATTTTTCTTCACGATACTGTACAACAACAAGCTCCAGCTAAATAATTAAATGTCTTCTTTCCCATTCAAAGCTTACTTTCAAGCCAAATAAGATTAGCCTTTGATCTTAAATATATATATATATATATATATATATATATATATATTATTTTCCTTCTTCTTTCTTCTTGTGAACGTTGTTGATTAATATATGCAGCCTTTCTTGTACTAACATTTCTGAATGACCAACTGTGGAGATGTAACCTTTTCACTGGCAGAAATTCCCACTGAGGATAAACAAGACGTTAAGTACAAGACAGTATCACCTCAAACAAAGAGGAACTAAGAGTTAAAGTGAGGGTTACTGGGCTGTGCACCATGAAACATTTATTAAGGCAGTTTTCTGCTGTGATGTATACTTTGCCATATGGTGAGTAAAAATTGCATCACTTTAAATGTATGTCTAATATTCTGCTTTATCACCCCTGATGCATTGCAGCTGAACTAAGAATGTGGTTTGCGCATCATATTGGCATGATCCGCCATTAGTCAGACGCAGCACGATGACGTTCATCTCAGCTTGACCACCTCATGTGCATCTCAGTTGTGCGATTACACATGGAGGTTTCCTCAGAGCTCACTGTGATGCAGGCAGCATGTGGGCGTTGGCTTTGGGAGAGACGCAGACACTAATGAAAGCTGACAAGCACCACAAGCCTGTGGGGAGCAGAAAGCACTGGGCAGGGAACCATAAGCTACATTCTAGTTTGCACTGTTTCCTACTCAGACATCCACCTTGAAGACCTTGCTCCTCCTCGCTCTGTTGGCTACAAAAGGCTCAGGGCAGCTTAAGGGGAGATTTAAGGGGGATAGTGAGGAGAAAACATAACTAATCCTTAAACTGAGAAGAGTAATCTGCGAGGGTAGATTTACAGCGAAGAAAATGACTTTTACAATGCACTCACAAAAAAGTGACCTTTCTATTAGAAATGTTCGCAACAATGAGAGTTTTTGAGCGACAGATAATAAGAGGAAAGACGTCCCTTAGTGTGACAGCAAAAACACAGATTTCCTGCCCACTGCATGTGAAAGACATTGAAGTGTTGCATCCCCACAAGCGTTTGGATTAAAAAGCCGCCATATGACCACAGCCCTGCTCGTGGAAAACAATGCGAAGTGTTTGAGCTGATCCTTGCTGCTCTCATTGATTTCTGTTGATCACAATCTTATTTGGCAATTTAAATGCTAATGATACTTTTAATTGCAAGATGGGATAAATGTGATTTGATCTTTAGGAGGCAATTACTTTCATGCTTTGTCTCGCTCCGATCTTTTGAAAAGGCGGACAACAATTACTCTGCAGTGCTCAGCTTTTTTTTTGTCTTATTTCTTCTTTTCTCACAAGAGAAGAAAGAACAAAACAAAGAATAAAACAAAATGACTTCTGTTTTTTGTTCTTTGACAAGTTTATCAAAAACTATTTCTGTTGTTGGGGGAAGGTTTTGCTTCTTAGGACATTTGACTTTACAATTATACACATACGGCCAGTTTCAAAACCTTTTTCAACACCTCAGGCATTGATACTAGATTACATACACTGCTATGCAAAAGAACATGAAAATAAAGGTGATTGTTATAGACAGTTGCACTGCATGTATAACATTCTGTACAGAGAAACCAAGCACCATATTTACTCATAAACAACAACAGTTAAAGATTCAAAGTCACACCTAGTACAATAACAGTCCATGACAAGCAAGACAATCCTACTTTGGTTACAGCTTAAAGCTAGAAGGTGTCCAACAATGAATGACCATTTATCACATTTTAAAGGTCTCCACACAGCAATGGTGAAAAGCACTGGTGACCGGTTTATAAATCAAAGGGTACACAAGTACAAATCATATCTCTACGCATCACTCCTCCCAGTGTCATCTTTCAAACTGTGCAACTAAAGAAGACATCTGTTTTTAGAACTGCAGCATCCCATTTTTTCACGTGTACCAATAATTTCAAGTGTCCTCCAATAGCATAATGAATTTGTACCTATGCTTGAGAAGAAAAACAAGTCTTGATGTTGTTAGATGACACTCACATCAAGCATAACAATATAATAAGTAATTATATTTTACATTCTGCATGTGATTCGTTTCAGATATTGTGATAAATATGGCCAGGAAGTTGGCACCAAAGTGATTTATACCAGCGAGTGTTTGCAACTGTGTCAACACCGGCTGCACGTCAGGAACACTAGCGAGTGAATTCATTTTGAAGGGGGAACCGCGCCACGATTGGCAGTGCTTTTCGGCATTTTGGAGGTCATACATCACGCCTGGGCAAAAGACAGAGCGATGAACATATTATTCTGAGAACATCGCTTTTGACAATGCCCATCTATTTTGATAATCAGTTGACTATTGTGCCAGTGCAGCCTCTAAAGGGCCAGTGATTTATTAGGATTGACCAATTTTGAGTCACATCATGTGCTGCTTTGTGAGGGCAAACAGAGGCGTGACTGGCGGTGCAGTCAGGCATGTTATCAAATGCCCGGGCTTGATTAACGGCTCATCAACATGCAGAATTAAACAGTCTGGCTAAATGCTTCCCCTTTACCCTGACATCAGACACTCATATAAAACTATGAATCTCTCGCAGTGGTTCTCTACATAAAAAAAATCTCACACATTCACTTGCAACTTCTCTGCAGTCCAATAATTAGACATTTCAAAACAATTAAAAAGTAAAAAGTAAACAGTTTCTTCATAAGACACTGATGACAAGCCACAAGAAAATGGACACAAATATTCATCTGGACAATTAAAGCTTTTGAATCACATTTCACTACATTGAGCACTATGTGGCGAGCTACGAGTAGGAAGCAATAACAACAGTTACACAGCACTGACACACGACTTTAACTCTTGTCATGCGTATTTGACGACAATCATGCACACAAAAGGAGAGGAAAGAGCAAGAGGCGGAGGAGGGAGGTTGCACAATGTGATCTGTTAACAAAGACGTTATCAGTGAGTTTTAGCTTATGCAAAACATCCCGATCAACAATGTGATATGTATGTTCAATCTCGTCAAAAAGCGTTCTGTTCCGTCCAAGCTCCCCGGATCTGATAAACTCTAATTGGGAGCTGGATACTTTATCTTAAGACTTTTAATTAAGTTTGATTTATCTTGGCAGTGTTTCCATCGAGCTTAATTTTCATTCATAGTTGTTTATCAAACTGCATCGCCATTATTTGATGGAGCTGGCTGGATGTTTTTTTTTGCTTTGTTTTGTCATGAACCAAATAGAGACGTTTGAATTTCACTTCAAACGTCTCTATTTGTTGAGTGTTATCAAAAGAAAAAAATTTCTAAAATTCAAAGTTTTTCAGACGTAAAGTCCAGTGTGAGTGTCTAGTAAATGATTGTGTAAAGAACGTTTGCTGCTTTCAGCGCTCACAATGGTGTGCTCAAGTATGTCACTTGCAGGCCACCATTACATGCAGGCAACAGAATAGAGGATCCAGGAGGACAGGGCTCAGTGGGGGATAGACTGGGGTCAGGTGCCTCTACTTTCCTTGTGGGGGACTCTGGCTTCTCTGGAGCCTGTGTCACACAAGTATCAGCAACAGCAGCAACAGCAATGCTGAGGGAGGGGAGTGGGAAACAGAGAGCAGTTACTTTGGCATCAGAGTGAGAAAGAAAGACAGATTAGCAGGGAGGGTGAAAGAGACAGAAAGCAATGGAAGAGGTAAGAGTCTGTGTGCTTCATTTGTCTTAAAAAGCATTCCTGAGAGGTAGAAGCAGTGCGCTTTACGGTTCCCCCGCGGGCTCATCGGTGGACCCGCGGCAGCCACAGAGCGTCGAGACGAGCAGCCGGCGGAGTCGCGGAGGAGGCCAAAAACCTGGCTCAGCGTCTCGCCAATGCTTGATGTTAGCATCGCTGCTTTGAATATCAAATCAATTACAAGATTCTGGAGGGGGACCTCTAAAATAAGCATTGTAATCTCATCATGTGAGTTGATTAAAGGCTCATGTGCAGCCTCAGCCAGATTCTGCACACCACCAACCCCAGTTGTTTTGGTAATATTCCCAGGGAGGAAGATAGCCAACCCCTGCACACAGCAGGATCATTCCCATGGGGCTGTGGGTTGCATCTTGTATATCCAGTATAGCCAAGAGCATCGTGGAAACCCTGACAACCATAGAGCTATCTGTCGTGGCCAGGTGTTTTAGACAAAGGCAATTAGCGGGAATCCACTTGAATGCTTGTTTCTTTCTTTGTTGAAAACACATTTCTTACAATTCTTACTAAACAGATGGCACTTTGAGACTGCTGTGAGACTTTTATCACCTTCGGAATAACACACGAATATATTTTAGATTTTCACAGCTCTGTTGCTTGTGGTTCTTTCAGCTGCATCCTCTGCAACTTCTGTTTTTCCCCTCTGTGTACGGGCAGCAGCTGGCAATGTTCAAAATTGTCATGGCCCCTGGTTTGCAACCAGAACACAATTACCTGGTTGGCCAAAAGGAAGGGAGGCAACAAGAGTAAATAATGTCGGAGAGATACAGAGTCCTTAAATCTGTCTTATACAGCACTGCCTGGCTTCATTTATGCAACGAAAGAAGACTTTATTCTGATTCATTATTTTCAGCTTAAATGACCTAAAACATTGCTTTTGGAGGCTCAGACTTGAACTCCCACCTCAGCCTCGGATATCATGGAAGTAGATACATTTTTGAATCATATCTGGTGGTGAAGCTTTCCCAAGAAGGAACTGTAGCACACGCTCCTGCAATCAGTCCTGATTAAAGGAACAGTGTTTTAATGGGAAACGGGCTCACTGTAGCCCGCATTACAATCAAGCAACCGCTTAATAGCTTGTGCTGTGACGATAATCATCGATTCTCTCTGTAAAAGTAAATAAAGACTAAAAACGATAAAAACTTTTTCAAGTCTCGGTGCAATTAGATTATTTTTTTATAAAGTGACCTATAGAAAAGGAGATTATCGGCTCGACAAGGAGGCAGCGACGTGTGTCTCTGAACACATTAACTCTCAGGAAAAAAAAGTGTTTTGTCATTTTCAAAGTGTTTCTCTCTCGTGGGCTGACAAGAGTGCACACCTAATCTTACCACCTGTCCAGCCTCCTGCAATATTCTCTGGCAGAGGCTCGGTACTCACAGGTCATTATCTGTCTCAGTGCGGGTCTTCTGCTGCCGCCGATGGACCATGAAAACAGTAACAGCCACGCCAATGATGAGTCCAATGGCAACAACACCTCCAAGGATCCCGATAACACCACCTGGGGGGCCCTGCGGCATTGGCTTCTCTGCAGACAAGAGGAGAAATAACAGTGTCAGGATAGGTGCTCTTTGAGTAATTGATGCTGCTGGTTTGAAATTGAAAAAAAAAAACATATAACAGCAACACCAACGTTACATCTCTTCTCAAAGCAACATTCTACATCCATGGTGGGAGAACGTTTTGCAATAAATCACACACATTCTGGACACACTTCAGCAGCTGGTTAAAAATATTTCTAAATGAAAGCTACAATGCATCCAAAAATAAGACCAAAACAATAGACTTTTGTAAAAGGAAAATCCATTTGACACGGCATTTGCCAGGCTTGAGGCTTTCTGTCATAAAACACATCCAACCCCTATTTTCAGAGACATATTTCAGGATGAGACTATTGTCCTGCTCGCCCTGGCACTGCATAAATACCACACTGTTGTGGTCACTCAGCAGCTGCTGCTGCATTTCTGATGTGCACTCCATCAACTGTTCAAAAGGAGGCTAAATTGGCTCGCATTTGAAAGTGAACCCAAATGCACTCTTAAGAGCATGACAAAGCTATTATACTTCAGAGTCCTTGCCAGCAGGGGGTAATGAATGAAAAAATATTTCCAGCATTGCAGAGAAAGAATCTCCAAAGTAAAACAATTTACCTAATTTTGCTGAGAGCACAACTTGGAAAAGTTGTTTTGCAACTGACAACATACACGACGGTCTAAGTCAGTAAACACTGCAGATTGTTGATGTTACCCTCTCTGCTCTGTGTTCAATACTCAAGTTCCCCACCTCTGCTGAAAAGCCAAGGCTATTAACTTTAAAAAGGCACAGGGACTGCAGTGGAAAACTAAGATTCAAGACACTGATGCGTCCTATTTTGTAAGAGCTGCACTGGGCTATAATCATCTCCTAAACCTAATTTTTGGAAGTGTCTTTGAGAGTTTTCGAAGTGACTGTCAAGAGCAGTCTGTGACCAGAGAACATTTGAAAGCTGGAAGAAATATTGGAAAATAAATAGTTTTTGATGCCAGCAGACAGTCGTTTTAGCTCGATACATTGCAAGAAATGGGACAAGCTTTGAAACCGTCTCGCCTTTTCTTTGCACAAGAGCCTGCTGATTTTATGCTTTTACATCTGATATCAACAATGAATTATCCTGTATGAGATCAGAATACATCAAAATGTAATCTGTTGTCACGCAGATAAAAAGCGAAATTACTGCAGGTCCCATGTGAACCTCTTCCACTGTGTCCCAACTGATGTCAGGTATTTCTAAAATAGGACAGTCATCTCTTTTCAGAAGCATAATGACGCTTTTTTTCTGAAGACAAACAGCTCTGACATCTGTTTTCTTCGACAAGAGCAGTTAAAGCTGTCCTTTTTAAGACAGGCCAGGGACCAATCAATGGCTGTGAGCCTGTTGTGATGGGATACTGCAAATTCTCACAACCTTCCACTTTGAAAAGGAAAGCCTATCTCCTGCCCTCATGATGTCTCTATTATTATCTGGCCATTCCTCCCGGTAGTGACAGGACAAGGCCTCGCTCCCAGGGGGCCTCTTCTCAACAGCTCCTGCCTGCTTGCTTGATTCGCTGCCCATAATGATAGATACACAGAGGACTACTTCACATACAGCCCACAATAGCCGGCACGTTACCCCACCTTGCACCCAACACCTGCTGCCTCAAAGTCGGCGTTCACATATCGTGTCCATCAGATTATCTTGAATTAAAAGTCACGTCAAGTCAAATTTACACACCAAAGGAAACCAAATAGGAATGTATCACATACACTTCTTTCTTACAATGTATTTCAATAAAAAAGCTGTGGAGCAGATTTGAAAACAGGATGTAAATGTGATCTTGCTGTAGCATGGCAACAGATGAGCTAGAACTTCTACTGTTGTCTCATCGCGCTACATAGTGAAAGCCAGTGGGCTGAATTTCATGGCCGTGATGCAAATGCCAGACACAATAGTCTGTTGTATAACACTAACACACAGAGGAGTGGACTGGATCAGAATGCAATTTCCCTGTTGTGGAGCCTTAGGCACTCAGCACACAGGATTTAGACTGTCACCTCCTAACACATAAAGGTAGGGTGAGCAAAGTGTTTTGTCTGCTTCTTATATAGCTGGAGAATCATCAAAAATTAAAGCTGTTTTGACAAAAAATGATTTTGCAAAAAGTTAATGTTGCTAGGGTGGATAGTGGTGAATGTTGTGGACGGAGTAGCAATATGATTTGCGAGTGTGCGCCGTTACTCCAACACTGTGCCAACACTGTGTACAATAGTGCTGAGCTGGGATCATTTTATCACAAAAGCAAGAGCTACCCTCTGCAGGAGTCAAGCCCTTCTACAGCATGTGCAGCCAGCAACACGCCTTCAAATTCAATTAGTCCAAGTGAGATAGTGTACTGTACCAGATAAGTGATGCCTGATGGTTCAATTACTGAAGGAAATGCTTTTTTCAAGGACATGAATTGCTTAGAATTTGGAAAATTCTATTGAATAAAACCACATTTAAACCCATAACACAAAGATTGTTGATGGCATAAATAAACCCAGAGTTAAAAAAAAAACAAGTTCTTTGATGGGGTGAACAGAGGTTCCTGCCGAAACCACTCAAGGACAGGAGCAGCTGAAGAATGTGACGACAAGCCAGGAATTTGGATTTCAAGAGTTGAGGAAAAATTTGGCGATCTGGCGAGCATGACAGTCAAATGAGTCACTGACAAATATGTATGCCTAACCTTGGGTTGTTCTCAGCTTCTGAACTGTGGCTCTAATCTTTAGCAGAGAGACTCAAATTTCTGTCATGTCAGTTCTCTCTGATGCCCATGACTTAGTCCAGTGAAAGTTTGGAAATTCCCCCTGCGCTGCAAACAACAGGGAGTACTACATGAAGAGGCTTTGTCCTTGTTGTAGAATAAACAGTGGGTTGCCAACAGTAATAGGCATGGGGACTGAGTTACTGTATGCAGCGGTTAACTTCTTCTTGCTTTCGCAGCCATCAACAGTGCCAGTACCAACACCATCAGTATTTTCCCCTTCAGTGTCGTCATAAAACACAAGAAGAAAAGTTAACACCATGTTAGCAGGAAGAGAAACATCTGTCTCCCAGCTCACTGCACGGCAAGGTATGAAACATATAAATAGGTTAAAGCGATAACAACTTCCATATAGTTAAATACCCTAATACAACATGTTGTAATGTTACATACAGTAATGTATGTTACATACAGAAATGCTCTTTTCCAGGAAAGATCCTCACGATTCTACAAGAAATGATGCATTTTCTGTCCAGCAGTAACTGCAGTTTGTTTTGAATATTTACTGTAGAGTGGAATCATTTAGCTGTACTTTGCTTTAGTATTTCCATTTTTTCCAACTTCTATGACACTACATTTCAGAGGGAATAATGCACAACATGGTACTTTTTACTTTGCTATTTTAGAAAATGTTGCTGATAATAGCCTACTTA
>JAVQJL010090345.1:0-23784 GCA_036024295.1 Nannoperca obscura | reverse complement strand
TGCAAAAAAATTTTTATTTCATGGTTTATTTTAATTGTTGCTTTAAAACCCCCCCCCCCCCCCCCATCTTCTTCTTTGTTTTTTTGTCTCCCCCACCAGCTCAGCCTCCAGGACTGTTGGCTGCACAAGGCCAATGGCGGCATGGTACTGCTCACCTTCTTCATGTGCCGCATCGCCCTCTTCCCCTACATGTACTGGGTGTACGGCCACCACTACGGCATCCCGCTCTACAGCGTGCCCTTCCACCTGCCGCTGTCCACCAACCTGGGCAACTCGTGCATCCTGGCGCCGCAGGTCTACTGGTTCGTCCTGCTTTGCCGAAAGGGCTACCGTCTGTACCGGCGTAGCCGCATGCCGGACTCGTCTCCCGCGGCCGCCGTCACTGACAATTCAAAGGATGATTGATATCCAGTTCACGATTGCTCGCTCAAGCCGCGCACTCAGCTACTAACGCAACTACTTCTGCAAAGGCACTAGTTTGACTTAACACATTTCAAACCCCACCATCGTACTGTAGTACACCAGGACTGCCTGCTCTTGTCCCACAACTCCTGGGCATTTTCCACACACTTTAACTCCTCTGTTTCAAATCTGCTGCCTAAGTGGACCTCTCCACCGATCCAGTTCTACTACTGAAGTTTCATGATATGGGTTTTCTTTTTGGATTTGTCTCTTGCCTGGATCTTGCTGAAGTGCTACGGTGCGTCTGTTAACATTTACAACACTGAAGAAAGATCATGTTTGCTTCACATGGAGCAAAAAGCACCAGAAACTGAAAAAGAGCCTCCATGGAGAGACATTATCTTTTCTCTTACTCCTACTGTGTTTACAGCCTCTGCTGATTTGGAAGGTCTGTTACAGTGTGTGTGTGTGTGTGTGTGTGTGTGAGAGAGAGAGAGAGAGAGAGAGAGAGAGAGAGAGTTGCTGTTACAGCAGGTTGTATTTATTTTTATGGTTTTGCTGTAATGTGTTGGATCGTGGCGTTTCCTCTCCCATCCATTCACTAATCCCACTGATGAGAGGGATTAGGAATAGTGGTGGGTGGGATGCAGGTTCAGGAAGTATTAGCTGGAATAATTGTGAGTAAAAACACACGTCGCCTCATCCACGTTTGAGAGCTAAAAACAGCTACATTTGCTACATTAACCCCGTTAATGTGATGTGTTTGGACTTTTCGGCCCTCTCTTCATTTGTTTCCCAGTTCCCGATTTCCCACGGCAGTTTGTAAATCTGCAGCAACAATCCCACGTTTCCTCACTGTAACATTTGATGCCCCCCCCTCCCCCAGCTCTGTCTGCATGCCGTATCCCCAGGAATTAATACTGCTCTTGTGTTCTTGGGAATACTTTTACTACCGTATCAGACGTTTTCAGTCCACCAGTTTCAGGAATTCAGTTTGGCGATATCCTCCGATGGCGAAGTTAGAGAATGGTGGCACCAACAAGGGGATTACCTCAGTTTTGGGAGCCGATCTTCATTCATGAATTGCATGACGGAAAACAAGTCCAGTCTGGATTTTGTAAATTAAAGTTTTAGGATGATACTGCAAAGTTTGTTCAAGACCTCCAAATGAAGGCTCATGTGCTCACGGCTCAATGACTAAATAACGTGTAAAGCCATGATGGGATAAGATGTTACAAAATATCGGGTATTTGGACTAGCTTACACACCAAGAGTCAAAATGTCAAATTCTGCTAGGTTTGACTTTTACAGAGCTCTGTTAGGTTTGTTGCTACTGAGAGATTCATCTTTTCAATCCACAGCCTCTGTTTAGATGAAACTGGAGCTTTGCAGCTGCCATAGAAACACTACGATGCTAACGAGCTAACGCAGGGCAGCTGAGGGGCTCTCTTATGGTCCGATATCGAGGCGGATGGAGATTTGTTTCCTCCTGCAAACAGCCACTCGGATCTGCTCGTCGGACCGCAGAGGGGCGTGACGGGGGTGGGGTGGCGGGTGGGGGGGGACATGCTAATGCATAATGTGGGACAAAATCAGGACCAAGGTCAGAGCAATAAGCTGAGCAGCGGCTCGCCGGGGCAAACTTCTACACATGATTGATATTTCTGAGCAGCCGGCCACAAAACACTTAAAGGTATCTGGAGGGATTATTGCTGAAGCGGATCTATAACGTGACGACCAGTAACTGATTAGTTTCCCCAAGATTTATATGCACTTGTGTATGAGTTGTTGCATTGAGCACGTCACACGGGCCTGTATATACCTTGTGTTTTTAGAGATTAACATCATGGTTTAGCTTCATCACAAAAGAAATTGTTTTAAAACTTAAACCTATATCTAGACCTCCTAATGAAACCCCAGAGGACCACTGATTTTATTTGTTGTGGGATTCACAGTTGCATAAAGACATTTATTCACTTTTGATCTTGAGAGTATTATTTCTTCATATCAGAGAATAAATAGAGGATTTTATTTTCGGAAGAGTGCCGCAGGGTTAGTTTTCATACAGTTTAGACCCTGAGGTTCATTTAACTCGGATAATATTCTTGGTCATTCAAGCTTTATAGTGAACTAACTGATTAAGTGTGCGTCAATGGCCTTTTTTTTTTTTTTTTTACGTCCTGCAAATTCAATCTATGCAAAAGAGGCTGCCGCGGTGCATGTATACAGCAGTAATGTCGAGTCATATCGCCTCCGTGTGGTGTTCTTTTAAAAAGTTTTGGGACCATACATTTGTTTCTACTGAGACTCATGGTCTCATGTTGCATTTCAGTTGAGTTGGAAGTTGTAAAAAATCTTTGCCTGGCTTTCAAATTTACTTTGATTACTTCAAGTTCATATATTCCTGAAAAGAAAAGTGTATATTGATCATTATTAACACTTTTTGTAGCATAATCTAGGTAAGGTTACTGTAAGGCGGCCAGTTGCAGCTTTAAAAGGCAGCCAAAGCCCCGTTACCTTTATCCACATTTCTTCCGTGATTTTGAACTCAACGTTTCCACGTTTATTCTCTCGGATGTTTTGTGCGCCCACGTTTTTCCTGTTGCAGCCGCTGTGAGTCGAGGGACGATGGTGGGATCGTGAGAAGGGAGGCTTACGTGTGTTAACTTGAGCATGGGTGTGTTTTTAAATTTTAGTTTGCATGAGGAAGCTAGTTATTTCTATAGTCTCGCTTTAACAACGAGCGGGAACAGTGACTTAGTTTACTGATGGATCAAAGTGACAGTCCAGATTAGATTCTCTATTAACTTTGTTTTGGGGGTTTTCCCTGAAGGAGGTCAAAAAATTTCAACTTTCAAGCATCAAGACTGCTGAAAAGATCACTGTTGCATTGTGGGTTCTGTAGTGTTGCTGTGTGTGTGTGTGTGTGTGTGTGTGTGTGTGTGTGCGCGAGAGGTACGTTGTACGTTTCTGCACTTTGCTATGGCAAACACATTGGTAATGCTCGTCGGGCAGGGACAGCGGCGCAGAGAAAAGGTGATGAGTCTCCTTGTTGGTGGACAGACTGACGAGCAGCTGGAGGACGAGGGCCCGAAGAGGACCGAGCTGGAGGACGAGGGCCGTGGTTGGCTGCAGTCCAGGAGAGCGCAGGCCTCTTCTGTCCGTCGCTGACCAGGCCACTCTTACTGGAAACCCCCCAGGCTCTTTGTTCTGCTTTCAGCTGAACTCTCCCACTCTTCTTTTTGTTTTTTTACTGTCCTGTTCACCTGTAGCCTCTTACATTCACTTGTCTCCAGATATGAAATGCTATAAATTAAATCGTGGTTACCTCTGACCTCTAAGAAAACATTTTTTCAAAATAACATTAGTTTATACATTCATAAAATCTGTTTTCTTGTGACACTTAAGTTTATAATATATCCAACGGCGTGTCTCCACTTTCTCTGAAGTCAAAACCAATGGTTGTCACTTTAATCAACCATTTTTATTTTTGTATTTAGGATTTCAAGCTTCAGGCCATTCCTTTTTAAAGCTGTGTGTCACCTGCTTCTTATCGTACTCCCTCCCAGCCTCCATCCTCCCGTCATCTCCGCTCGTGTGCTGCTCTGCAGTGATAGAAAGAGCAGAGTGAGCCCTACCCTCCTCTCTGCTGCCATCTGTCGTCAGGATTATCTGCTTGTCCACTCAGCAGTTTACAGGAAGGACCAGTTGAGATTAGCAGCACCAGGCGGGCACTTCCTATTCAAACCGTGCATGTCTCTAATGTAGTCTGCTGCCTTCAGATACATATATCTCATTTGTCAGCCACCATGACGTCACCATCCACAAAATGCACCAAAACAACTGGTATATGTGGTTGTTGTGATGCTTTAGGATATTTTGAGCGATTCTGATTAGATTGTATGGTAGAAATGCTTTTTGAAACGGTGTTTAAACCATCGTGACACTAAACCTTTTGAGGTGCAGCAGCAGTTCCTCAACACTAAAGACAAGCCTGTCGTGCCACTTAGTGCATTGCAGAAAATGCCCCCTCTTGACGTTTGCTTCAATTGCTTTGTTGTTGTTGTTTTGCTTTAAACTCCCCTTCGCCCATGACTCTGCGCTTGAAAGTTGTGGAAACTTTGACAGAGTTGTGGGAACTGTTACGTGGATCAATGGAGGAGGTTACATTTCATTGCGCTGGACAATTAAGATGTCTAATGGCTTAGTTTTGAAATCATTAAATAAAAATACAAAAATATGACATTCCACAATCTAAAGTTTTTCTTTTGATAGCAGCAGCTCTTTATTTCTTGCTTTTCATTGTGTCCCTCTGATCATTAAGAATGGGGAAAACTGTATATTTTAAAGGGCTCATGTAACTTCTGTACTAACAATCATATCAGCTGGTGATGACATTGACTTGCAGATACCTTATTTTATTTTATTTATTTAAAAAAAAAAACAACCTCAATATTCAATTAAATGAACTGACAACAGTGTTTAGGTCTTGTACGTTTCATAGCCGCGGGAAGAAAAGCCACATTATTTCCATCGCTAGGAGTCTGGATCACTGCCTCATGCAGTCATGTTGCTCATTAACAGGATCTGATCCAAAACCTGAAGATCCCTCAGTAAGAATTTATGAAATGTTCAAGGCATGCAGAGTACACACATCTTTACAGGTATTCTTTGTCACTTTATAGATTCTTAATATAGAAAGTCTTAATTCATTCTCTTTGCTCAGGGCTTGATGGAGTTTGATAAAGTTAACGTGTGTGTGTGTGTATAGAGGTTTATTGTAAGATGATGAGACTGATTCTGAAGATCACATCTAGAATGATCTGCTGTTTCTTTAGCATTTTTTCCCCTTATAGATCTTTCTTCTATTTATGCTTTCCCACGCGGTTTGTGATACTTCAACTTCTAAGGGTTGGTTAACCAAAGACTGTCTGGCACTTCAGGAGTGATATGACAAGAGATCCATTTGATTTTCAGTATTTTAGACATGCTGTAGATGCTGTGACCCATTTCTCATTTTAACTCCCCTCCAGTCGTCTTGTCTTTGTTTGGGTCCCAGAGTGTGACCACCATGTTGTGTGTGTGTGTGTGTGTGATGGTTGTTTCATCTGAGGATGTAGTGGAATAAATAGATTTACCAGCTGTTTAGTTGATTCTCCACTAACACGCACCCTGTACAATACATTTAAGTCTACTGTAGAGGGTAAATTACATTTTGCTCAACATTGGTTGCGAAACTACATCATGAAAATACTGATAATACTTTCCACATTACACAAACACTTGTATTTAACGAGATTTTAATCGTATGACTCACTGAATGGAAACATGGACACCAAAATGAACACGTGTACAGCGTTGGCCCTGTTACACCATGCTAACGCTATTAAACATAGGCTTATTCTACGAGGAACAATAGTTGACTTCTTGCTAACACTTTTGAGTGAAAGTTCACATCATGCTAACACTTTACAACCTATTAAATATTAAAATTATGCTAGGGTTCATGCTAACGTTATCTTCACGAGTCAAGCTAACTTAATGTTTAGCACAAGCTTGCACTATGTTGAACAATGGAGAGCTCCTTGCTAATGCTGTTTTGAGTAAGATTTCAAACCATGCTAACACTTTAGCATCCACAAGGCCACTTTATCTTAAACTGTCGAGGCATATTTATATTTAAACACTATTTACATTGAGTGGTTGTTCCCAGGCAACACCTCATCTCACACTCAGTTGGTTTGATGCTAACACTTTAGCGCAATGGTCGGCATCTTGGTAATATGAGTGAGTGCACTCCATGCTAATACTTCAGGACATAGAACTACATGTTTAGTGGTTGCAGACTTCATGCTATCACTTTATCTTTTGAGTGCTAGCAAACACCGTGCTAACACTTGATATCAAACACTGTTAAGTGATAAGCCCATGCTAAAACTTCAGCGTAGGCCTACACTACATCTGTTGGAGCTAGCTTTTGTTCCAGTTTTGTTCTTCTAAAAAATAAAATAAGTTCTTGATTCATTTTATAAAAGATTAAACACGTCCCTGTGATCCTAAACTAAATGGGTATCTGCTAGTCTGTGCGTAGGGTAAATTACATACATTAGAGATGCTGTAAATAACGTAGCAGTCAACAACCAGAAAAACAACAGTGGCAGATTTTGGTGTCTATGTTCCCATCGTTTAAATGTTAAGCTGACAAAGAAACATCTTAAGTCCTTTGTCACTGTACATCCAATTCCAAAAATAACAAACTGATATGCTAAGCAGTATGAAGCTCATACAGGTCATACTCGTGTTTGGAGTTTCTGTGGATTGTCGAGATGTTAATGGGAATTATAACTTTCATGTGGGATCTCTTCTGCCCTCATGACACATTTTGTATAATTTTGCTGCTATGTAGTCACATCAGTTCAGGGTTGGTCCCCTTTTCCCAGGAGGTGCAGGATTTGGGTGGGGGAGGGTGGTTAGCAGTCGGTATCAGTGGATTTTGGTCGAGGCTGAATGAAGGCTTTTAAGTTCGAATGGGTTTTTTAAATTGTGGTGTAATGCCACGTTCATGTCATGTTGGATGTAAATAAGAGCTGATGTCTGGAGAGTAACTTTGACATCATTTTATGCCGGGATCAGACTACGCAATATCAGCCCGATAATCGCTCTTTTTACCCACCATGTAGTTTGTCATAGTGGCAACAGACACAGCATGGGACACCTCACGATGTACCGTCTAAAAGACTAGCATGTAATCTTTTTGGGTGTTTTGCCCTCTCACCTAGTTTGACAACTTTAACAGCGGTGATGGCGACCCATAGAAGCACAGCTCACTCCTCCATGCAAAGTCAAAGCAGCGAATGAATTTGACGTAATGGATTTTGTGGGTGCCGTCAGGTGGAAGAGTGAAGTCGGTCCCTGGCACTTCCTTTACCGTCATATGTTTGGCAAGCTGTGATGGGTCAGAAGTGTGGTTTTGTGCCATGTTTCCTGGCAATAATCTGACACAGTGACCATTTGAAAGGGTGTAAATATCGTGTAGTCGGATCCTGGCATTAGCGGTAATTATAAGTGGAGCATGTCATTTATTGAAGGGTTTGTCGTCACCCGATTGGTGTCAATTGCAGAATGTTTCAGAAAATACACAAATCATTAGTTAATCATTTCAGTTATAATCACATTTACAGTCAGCTCTACTTATAAAATCTAGAGTGATGTCTTTAAACATGTAGCATCGATAGCCTGTTGTTTGGTTTCTTCTGATGTGATGTGAAAGTGGAATTAGGCTGACAAACTGCACAAAAATTACTTTGAAGCGTACCGATTGCAGATGAGCTTGGATTTTAAGCGCTGCAAAAAACTGGGACTGATTTTGATCTGTGGACAGTGAACCAGATTTTGGTCTCCAGTGCCTTGTAAAAAAAAAAAGAATCTATTTGTGATACCCACAAAAACACTTGGTATGAAAGAGCTACATTGGCAGGCAGTGATTACAGGTTGTGGCTGTATTTATCACGTTTATCATCATCATCATCAATCATCATGAAGGAGAACTAGTTTCATTACTGTCCTTTTGTGTTCACAAATCCTCGTTTCTATAATCATTCATATTTTAACTGTTGCAACAAATGCATTTCCTGCTAGAATGAGAATAAGATTCTGTTGATTCTGTTAAAGTTAAGGCCTTTATATTGATATTTTGTAGTATTTCATATTTTGTAGCATTAAATCTATATTTTCAAACTATCAAGCAAATCCCATAATGTTTTTTCTTTTATGGTTCTGCATCATTTAAGGTGGAAACCCTTTAAAGAATAGATAATGTTGTAGTCATGAGTTTGTTTGCTGTGTTTCTGTTTTAGACCTTTCACTTGTCAGTTTGGTGGATGTGTATGTTTTGGAGGTTTGGATTTTGACCTGCTGTCCATATCACTCACTGTCCCGCCATGGGTGTGTAACTGACCTAAATGCAGCACCTTCACAACCTTTAACACTTCCTGCCCCACATTATTTTTGATAGCATTCTAATTTTTCATACATATATATCAGATTTGATGCATCTGTCCTTTTTTGTAGCGTGACCTTTTTTGAGGAAATTTCCTATCTGAAAAGAGATTGGATGTTTTACGAAATAGCTTAAAAATTATTGATGTAAAAAATAAAAAAATAAGTCATGTACTGTAGCTGCAACTTGTGAATTCAGAGCACCCCTTTAAAATTCAATAAATTTGATTTGATAGACTGTTTTGAACACGTCTGTTTTGTTTTCCTTGTCGTGTCGTGTGTCTGCACTCCATCCACATCTATCAGAAGACAGTTTTCACTCAGCTTTTATTTTAAAGCCCCTGAAAACTTGACTTCAAAACTTTAAGTATTTCTCTAAAACATGAAATATTCATGTTTCACTTTCATTCAGCCTGACGTTGTGTTCATCGTGGCCAGTTTTCTTGTTTAGGAGGGGGGGTTGATTTGTTTTGTCCCCATCGATTATCTCTGTAGTCCTAAAGTCAAAATAACATGTTAAAGCAAATAATGTGGAACTGTTCCTTTCTTCACGATGAGTTGTTATCTCTGAAAGTCAACTTACAACAACCTTCGAGCTGCATCTTCGTCTGTCTCCCCCTCACTCTGTCAGGCAGCGTAGGGGGAGAGATCCTGGAGGGGCAGGTGTGTACAATCAAGGACACGAGGGCAGGAAGTAAAGAGACAAAACGAATTTCAAAATAAATCAGGAGAGAGACTAACGGGATGTGACACGCTGGCCATTCATTCATTCATGTTCATGAATGTTGCTAGGTAACCGGCTAACTAAGAAGAAAGTTGGCTCCTATGTTTTTAATCTGCTTACAATGCTCTGATTGGCTGATTGTTTCTCCAACTGGGTAAACTGCTGTCAGTGAAGGCAACACCAGAAAGAGTGAATGGATAAGAGATGTGGGCAACTACAGACTTATGTTGCCCCCCCCCCCCCACCACCAAAATAAAAAAAACACAAGAAACTCAAAATATTGATCACTCCCCATTTTCTGTACAGTGAACTATATTTACTGTCCGCCATTTTATTTGAGTGCCCAAATTCTCAGTGGAACAAAGAGTGCACTACTTTCTGCTATCAATCCCACAATGCAACACTCCTAACATTATTAATGCAAAGAAATTACAGTGAATTACAATGATGGTAAACAGGAAGTGTCTGAAACCTCTGGTCACTGCTCCCTGTTGAGTAAACTATTGAGAGGCTGTCAGATAGGGTCATTAGGTCATTACATACTAAGCCCCTAACTTAAATAAATGATCTCCGCCTCTAATGGACAGCTCTAAGCATTATATTCCCTCCATCACTGCATGCATGCTCTTTGGCAAAATACCACAGCATGTGCTAATCTGGATTTTAAGTTCTGTATTTATATTCACCAATGTGGAAACAATGCCCTACAGTGGTAAGACAAAATCTCATGTATGTGGTGTGACAAGGTGTAAAAACAGTATTTTCATAGACTCACAGAGACAGACTAAAATCCAGAGGGCCTTTATGAAGGAATTCACGGAGAATTTATAGAGGAACAAGCCTGAGACCACTTTCATAATCTGTCTGCTTTAAATAAAGATGATCTACATTTTCTTCTCTCATACTTTGCATTTCCACTTTTTTTAATGTAGTGGGTACATTAATACAACGTACAGTGTCTACGCCTGGTCAAGGGTTCTGGTCTTTCAACTGTAATGTGAAGTCCTGGCCACCCAGAGGCACTGCTGGCTCAAGCTGACATGGGCTTAAAGGTTACGGTCCTCTTCAGTAAGTACTGTTATTGGTTCATACATCCATCCATTCACTGTGTCGACTTATTCTGATTGCCACCATGACAAGATACCAAAAGGAAGGAGAGCTTCAACGCAGGAAAACAGCTATTTTCTGGTATTTTGAGATCTCAGCGCTCTGCAATTTAGGAAATCATTCAAATGGACAAAAACAGAAGAAATTTAGGATAATTTGTTACAGTTAAATTTGACAGTACATAAGAAATGCACTACGAATACAGAAAACCTGTGGTTTTGTTTTGATTTAACATTCAGACTCCACAAAGATATTTAAAGTTAGCCTTTTACTAATTTCTAACTACTAATTTCTAGTGCGTTCATCAGTTTTCTGTTAATGTGACGTGTTGTCAAACCTTTTTTAATTTTCTTAATCTGAGTTTAATAACATTAGTTATGTCAGTATCTCACACACTGGTTGTGTGCAAATTGAAAATCTTCAATTACAAAACCTAACATTATAGCCTTGATGTGTCTTTAATATAAAATAATATATATAAAAGCTTAGAGCAAATAAAATATGATCTTTTCTCCCTTGTTCCTGATCCTCCTGTTGAAGTCCGACTTTGAGAATTAAAGAGGTCTTCCTTCACTAAAGAACGTCCTGAAATCGACCCCCAGGAAACTGCAGTCACTCTCATGTAGTTCCACAGTTTTACCGGCAGCAAGGAGCAACAAAAACACTTGAATAATCCTGGCCCCTCCTCCCAATTTGATCTTCTCCCGCCCCCCTTTATGTCCCAAAATACAGAGGCGAACCTGTTGCTCCCAAGCTCAGGAGACGCTGACAGCTCAGACGTCACTCTGGGCTGGGGCAGCAGGGGTGGACATCTAGGAAACACACAGTAGATGCACATCCAAAGACCAACAAAACTGTCCGCCACTTCGACTGGATCCCTTGGAAAGGTTAGTTTGATGGCTCCTCAGCTCCTGCATGCACTGGGAACCTTACCTGCCCGCGCAGTACGTCCCTTTTCCCAAGATGACATTGTGCATGAGTTTTCCATGGCTTATAAATAACAACAGCTCTTACTTTGACCAGATGACAGGAGAGAGTACGAGAATACGCACATTGAGAGAAGACCCCCATGGAGCTTGATGGGACTTTAACAAGTTGCAGCCCAGAAGGGAGTCTTCCTGCAACCCCGACTGTCCTTTGAAACCCGTTTGCATCTTCATCCTGGCATGGAACAACTCAGATACCTTTGAAGGTTTTTCAGAAGGAAGGAAAAAGTAGAGTTTGGTCATTTTAAGGATGTGAATCAGAGAACGAACTGAAAAGAAGTCAAGAAAGATAGAAGGTTTTGTTTCTGAGCAGCAAACCAACCATCAAACTACTCATCTGACTTGAATCTTGAGGGCGTCACTGAAGAAGCCATGGAAGCCACACAGGGTGTTAAGGAGGCTATGGTAAGCGAGGCTCTGGTTCAGTTCAGGGCCACCTTGCAAGCTGCCATAAGGGAGGTGCACGTGGACGTAAGTGCATTCAAACAGCGCATAGAGCACAGGATCGAGGAGTTGTGTATCTCCAACGGACCGTTGGCCGGGGCGGTGACCATACTGCAGGAGGAGAACCTGCAGCTCAGGGCGAAGCTGGAGGCCCTCAGCCGCTTGGTGGAGGGTTTGGCCGGGGGAAAGACCGAGAGGGGTCCTGCTGAAGTGAAGAGGAAGGACGTGGAGATCAGTTTAGAGAACGGATATGCACTCATACAGCCCAAGACCCCGGAAGACCAGAGAGGTCTGGTCAACTCTGCAAGATCAGAGAACAGCCAGTCGAGTCAGTCCACTTCCACAACCTCTGAACCCTCAGGGTCAAGTGGACAATCGAGCCATGCTGCTGCAGCTGCCCCCAGCAACACCCCAGCCCCTCCTCCATGGAGAGCAAAGAGACATGCTGAAATTAACGTGAGTACTTCTGTTTTTCTACAGATGCGCGGTTTCATAAAGCTGTGACCAAATCCAAATGGGCCTGGTGACCAAAACCGAATGCACCTGGTCTCAGCCGTTTGGGGGGCCGTGGGTTGACTTGCACTTACTAACTTGTTGCTTGAATATATCCTCTGCAGGCATCTATCTGTATCACCTGCCATGAGTATTATTACACATTTTAATATCATTATTTTCAGTTGCCGATTATGATAACATCTCGCATTATTAACCATTACTATACCATTACATTATATCCTTACATTGGCCCAAACGGATTTAAAAACAAGCACACGCACATGCTTACACACTTAGACCCTTCCCTGCCACCCGTCTGCACATGACCCCCTTTTGTAACAGCAGGTCCTCCAAAGGGCACATGTATTTTGGGACTAAGCGGCAGCTCTTTGGTGCCTCTGCATGCTCTGTATCGCTTCCTTGCTCACATTAAACACATAAATGGTACAGATACAAGGAATGCAAATGTAAATGATCAGTTCATTATCAATGTCTGCTTAGTTAATAAAGTCCTAACAGAGCTCAGAGCTACAGTCAGGGATGTACTGGACTAGTTCACGTATTGTGTTGCATTTTTATGACGTAACTCACACCCACACTCTGAAGACAGGTTTAAAAATAAATCTCTGTCCCCTAATCGCTCAGGAATCCTGATTCCCGGCCAATCCAAGTCTCAGATCTCCTAATGGAAAGTTGATTTGCGCCTACATCCCAGTCAGTAATACCGAGAGTCCACACCCTGAGACGGACAACCAGCTGTCCTGTCAAAACGCACACCCTGCACACATTCCTCCCCACTGAAGTCACCTGGTCTTTTCCCACCCGTCAGCCCCTGACTGATGTACCACAGTTCAACCCCCCGCGACGAAGATAGCCCTCTGATTCACCAGTTAATACTCAGCTCCATCATTTTCAAATTTGACACCATCTTCTCTCTGTATACTTAAAATATATTGTGTTCATCTTGTTCCTTGCAGCTAGCCATAATAAAGCCTAAATTGGGAGGTGGGGGGAAGCTAAAGCCAAGTACCTGAAGAGAAAGCTCCAGAAAGTTCTACTTTTTTCACCATGTAAAGTTGTTATGGTGAACATGTTAGCTGACAGTTAGGCACAAAGCAACATTAGCATTTGGAGTTGTGTTTTTGTCCACCTGAATTATCAAAGTCCAAAATACACTCTTTTTTAACTTCACCAACTCCTGAGGGATATCTAGCTCTTTAGATAGCTAGCTAGCTAGCTCACCAACTAGTTGCTAACTTTGTCTGTCTGCCATTTGGAGCTGGACTGGTAGCACACAGTGGGTTCCTGAGCTTTTTGGCTGAAAACAGCCATAAAAACGAGCCAGATGAGAGCAGTAATATTAAACGGTTAAAGGCATGGTTGTGCACCATAAAACCAAAACAATTAGCTGAAAGAAGCTAAAATGCTCCATGGAGTTGAGAGGAACAGCAGAGTTGGATGTCAGTTCTCTGTGAGGGTTTGTCACTGGGACTGGGAATCGATAAAATCTGGTAAAATGTATGAAATGTGCAACAATGTTTTCTTTGACTGTGGCTTTACCGCTCAGGATCGTGCCGTCCGTCTCCAACCAGCATCTCGTTGCATGTTTCTAAGAGTGAACCAAAGTGATATGGGGGTAAACCCAGCGAGAGGCTGAAGGGATTAACGGGGTCAGACAGAGTCAGAGTGTGAGATCCTACTGGAGCTACCGTGGAGCCCACAGATCACTGGGGTGCTAATATCCCTCCTGACGACGAGCTGACAGACTGGCTGAAATGGCTGTATTGCGTAGCTGCCCGACCACTGCCCGTCTCTGGAAAGCAAAAGGCTTGAGGGTGGGGGGGGTGGGCAGGGGCAAATACAGGCCAGAGCTTCAGGCTGATATACTTAGGCACAGTTTGAACTGCTCAGACTAACTCCCTGATTTCCAAAGCATCCATTTGGGGCTATATTGGGATGTAAGAAGAGGGGAGCGGAAACTCTTGCAAAGTGACTGATTGCAAAATCTAAAATAGCCTCTCAGTGGGTACATGGGTTTGTTGGCCACAGCTGTCAGTGAAGGAGAGGTTTTCAGCTGTTAACAGCTGAAGTGAGCAGCACTCACACACACAGGGACAGATTTACTGTGGAGGATAAAGGGCCTGAAATTAATTTTAGCTCCACAGCATGCCGCAGTCTGACAGACGAAAGCAGCATCTTTGTTTGTTGTGAGCAAATCAGTGTTGCAGAGAGAAAAACCCAGGGAGTGATGTTGCTAAGGTAAAAGAACAAATCAACAGACACAGTTTGCTGCACGTCCTACATAAGTCCCTTTCCTCCCTGAGAGCATGGCTAGCAAAGGAAAGAGGATGCCTTGCACAATTCTTAAGTTTGTTGTGATTCTTCTTCTTTTGTGGAGATTATCAGCCCCCCTCCCATCACCTCCCACTTCGACTTTAGAGCTGCTTCAGCCACCGCCATATTCACGGGTATTCAAGCAAAGCTGGACACTCCTGGATGCCCGCACTGAACAGGCAGTTAAACTAGTTAGAAAATAATCCTAAACAAATAGATATTTGTTCTTATTGAGCAGTTTCATCAGAAAGTTGAAAGCAGATAAAGAGTAACTTTTTGAATAACTCTTATTGTCTAAAGTCATCATTAAAGCACTTTAATCAATACATTTAACTAAACTGTTACTTCCCCACAATACCCCCCTCTTTAAATGTTGAGCATAGTAGCCATCAGAGCCGACACACAGAGCATTGTGGAGAAGGAAACCACGTCCCATGGATCAATGATTCGGCTCTAATTGACTGTAATTCAAATGACTAAGACGTTGCCAGGAATATTAATTAACGTGAGTGTGACTGGGCTTCTGTCCTCCACTAACTCATGTTGCTTTGAGGCTACGAGTGACCCCACCAGTTTGTGGAGGTCATATCTTTATTCCTGAAACGACACTGAATAATAGAATCGCTTTGTTTTGTCTTTATTGAACAGGGCACTGATGCTAAAGGGGAGAGAATTGTCTCCACAGCTGCACAAGAGAATGGAAACCAAGGTAGGCAGATGGTCTGAGAAGTGGTGCACAGGTAAGCCGACAAGCTGACTTCCCCTTGGGTTAATGTCTGGTTGCGTCTCCTCAGAAGGCTCATCAGTGGACTCTGATGCAGCTGTTCCCCAGTCGCACCGGCCTCTCACCGCCATCACAAAACCAAACCCGGAGCCTTCAGCCACGACCTCCTCGCCTCAGTCCACCGGGGAAACCCCCAGCGTGCCCGGTCAGCTGAGTCCTGTTCACACATGTGGGTTTTATTCAAATATCAATGACATAAGCTCCACAGACGCAGCTACAGATTGTAAAAGGACATCAAAGAGATCATAAAAGACATCTGAATTAAACTTAAAGATGTGATCGAATCAATTCAAGGGTTTCCAAAAGGGCAGACCTGTGTTGATCGATTCTACTATAAATTTGTATCAATAATGTTGTCCGCCAGGGTTTTGATTCACGGTCAGTAGCGGTTGGTCAATCATCAGATAACATCAAAAATACTACTTTAAAATGAAAAAGCTCTAGTTGATTAAACGGTTACATCAGTGCTGTGTTTTCTTTTATTACATTATTAATTACATGTAATTACAATTATTGTGCGTTCATTTGTGTTGGATTTGTTTAGTGTATCATTAAAACTGGAGAGTTAAATGAACACTAATGAATAAAAAAACAATGATTGTTGAGAAATCTACCGCCATCACTGTCAATTATCTTTTTTTAAATGCCGTTGATTGAATGAACGTATTCAGTTGATTTGTTTTTGGTCTTCCAGACCAGGAAGAACCAGGTCTTCTGACCAAACCCCATCATCCCCTCACTGCAGTGATGAAAGCCGGCTCCGAGGCTCCAGCTGTTCCTCAGTCTCCGGCCTCAGAGCACAAAGCAACAAAAGAAGCTGCAGTCAAACCTCCTGCTGAATGTGGTGAGCGGAAAACCTGTTAATGTTGTCGTGACACCAACTCTGCTCCTGGAAATCTCTTTTAACCGTCCGGTCCATTTCGACTCCACTCTTTATTCAGATGCCGATGAACCCCAGCCCCATCTTCCCGTCACTGCCGTGGCAACCAAACCCAGCCCAGAGGGTCTGATTGCCACCGAACCTGCCCAGAGTCCAGCGTCGGTGCCTAAAGCAGAAGCTCCCACAGGGGACTATTTTCTAAGAGGTGGGGTCCCTGGCTCTCCTGTGAACGTAGCATTGTGTTGATAAAGTATCTGCACGTTAGTAAAGAACTACTCAACGGACATTTCAACTCCTTTCAGTGCATACGCTGCGTTTCAGCTGCCAGCACACATTTATGTTTTTATTGTCACTCTCATTTATTCTGGTTATTATTCTGTTCCATCTTCACCTGTGCAGGTACATCCGGAGCCAAGGAGCTGAGGTCCCAGGTGCCCCAGGTGTCCCAGGAGCATCTTCCTCTCACAGCTGTGTCCAAAAGCAGCTCCGAGACTTCTGCTGCATCCAAATCTGACCAGAGTCCTGCTTCTGCACCGAACCCTGCAACACCAGAATCCCAGACCATTAAACCAGGCGAATATCCATTTCGACGCGGTGAGTGCACTGCTGCAGTACGGGTGTGTTTGATGTGTTCGGATGTCTGAAAAATACACACATGGATCAGTAAATGAAGTTTAAAATGTGCTTCATTTCTCCCTTCGTTAGACGTCACTGAACCCAAGCCCCACTTGGCTCTCTTGACCACGGCCAACACAGAGTCTTCATCGTCTGCTGTAACACCTCAGTCCCCGAGTCTGTCAGCATCACAGGAATCTGCCGTAAGACCTGGGGAGTACCCCTTTAAGAGAGGTGAGTTCAACCAGGGATACAGTAAAGCTCATGGGTAATTCTTCTCAGTGTCTCTCTTCCTCCTCACCTGATGTTACATATTTTCTCACATATATTTTTTATACTTTTACCCTTGTTTTTCTGTCTCACCCCATCAATTCAGTACCAATTCTTAAGACACCCAGTCCCAGCCTAAAGAGAAGCGTGAGCTTCCCTCAGCCTGCAGGTACAATATAGTAAACCCTCAATAGGCCTGTAAGGAACCTTTAAAAGTTTATACACAGCAGTTTGTTTTTGTCTCATATTAATCCACTTCACTTTCTCTCTGTGTTTCGGCAGAAAAATTACTACCCTCCAAATCAATCATAAAATCTGGTTTCTCTCCTAACTTGGACAAGTAAGTCCCGGCCGTGAACACGTCTCGGTAACTTACTGTTAGATAGATGTGACGTTTTGTCCATTTACAGCCATCCATTGGCAGCTTCAGTCCAAATGTAACTGTTTCTTCTCCGCAGGAAAGCGAACAAGGCCGGGGGGGTGGAGTTTAAGCAGGATGTGATGAAATCTCAAGCGCTTCCACGCTCCAATGGGGCTCAGGCCAAACGGGCCCTCTTTGAGAGGATGAACTCGGAGCCTACAAAGTCAGTGTGTTTCTAATGTCACATCTTCAGTCCCAGATATCAGTGACAAGTTGTCAAACAGTGAGGTGCGTTTCTCCTGAACAGACCGAAGGACTCCAAGCCTAAACTGAAGCGCTCCCAGAGCTTTGGGGTGTCCAGTGCCAGCGGCATCAAACAGATTCTCCTGGAGTGGTGCCGCTCAAAAACTATTGGCTATCAGGTATGACTTATTTTACTGTAATTAAAACGCTCTTTAGTATGTATGTATATTCACCAACTGACATTATTTGTAGCACTAACTCTGGAAGATGTATTTTTTCCAGAAGAGTAGAAAACAACCCATTCAGTAACTAGTTTCGTAGCTTTTGATCACTTCACATGATCTTCGTCAGCACATGGAGTCGTCATGTTGTTCAAATGAAAACAGCAGCCTTCGCCACCTGTCCTGGAGCTTTTGATCATATGACATGATCCTCATCAGCAGATCCAGAATGCTCCAAAATGTCACCTGATGACTTTTTTAATGCAGTTTTCTATATGATTTAATTTACTGTTACTCACAAAAACACACGTTTTAAATCAAATGCCATATCAGCGCACCAGCAGTCTGGAACAAACAAGAGAACAGGGAAAAGAGCACAAAAAGATTAAATTAGGCTTTAAGACGCGTTCTTATCTCATGCTGGACAGATTAGCAGCGTTGCAGAGGGCTACTCAATAATTGAAAGATTTAATGCGATGCCATTATCATCTTTCTCTCAGAACATAGATCTCCAGAACTTCTCCTCCAGCTGGAGTGATGGGATGGCCTTCTGCGCTCTGGTCCACTCTTTCTTCCCTCTGGAGTTTGATTACAACACGCTGGAACCTGCGAACCGCAGACAAAACCTCCAGCTGGCCTTCACCACCGCAGAGTAAGGGGCTAGATTTCCCTGAGTGATGGCTAGTGAGTGAGTGAGTGAGTGAGTGAACTTTGATTACACTGAAGTCTGTACCAAAATTAGAGATTTTCTAGCTTTTGACAAACAATCAGACAAGTGCAAATCTTTAAAGGACAATATAGCATAGACAAAAGTTACATTAAAGCAACACTGTGTATTTTACTGACTGGCGGCCATTTTTATTTGGGGATTTGGGGAGCATTTTGTAAATATATGGTATGTTTTCCAACCACAAGGCCACCCACAAAGGTAAAACATAGTGTAACAGTAGCACAAGTAGAGAAGAGTAATCAAGTCATCCAACTGACTCCATCAGAAAGTCAGCTAGCATTAGCCACATTAGCTCCTGGTCATTCCAGACAAAGTAAGGCAGCATCAACACAAACCCCTGAGTGAACTGAATCAAGCAAAGGTTTTATTGCTAATGGGTTCCACTTCATGTTCAAGAGAAGTAATGTGATATTTCTTCTTTCAAAAGTTACGTAGTACATTGAAAACAGTTTTACAACCTTTATGAACAACAGCTATTTGTCAGTTCTTGGCCAGGCACAGTGAACGTCCTGGAGCCTCTGCTGGGCAACTGCTCAGAGCCACATAACCCCTGTAACATGTCAAGATGTTATTTTTACACCGGTTAAACTAATTATTTGTGAGCTGTAAAGGTGCTGGTAGGTAGATTTTGTTGTCTTCGGACTGAGCTAGCTAACTGGGAGCTAGCTAACTGGTCCCGCCTGTTTCCAGTCTTTGTGCTAAGCTAAGCTTCCGTGTAACGCATGAGTGGTGTTACATTTCTCATCATAAAGCAAATAAGCCGTAATCCCACTTTTATGTTTCAGGGTGCAGGCTGACTGTCTCCGTCTGATCGAGGTGGAGGACATGCTGGTGATGGGGGACAAGCCAGACCCCATGTGTGTGTTCACGTACGTCCAGTCCCTGTACAACCACCTGAAGAAGTTTGAATAACTCTGTATCAGAGAAGATCACAAAGCGTAGCTGTTAATGTGTCACGAGCACTTTGAATGAGCAGACTAACAGGAAGCCACTGTTCCAGTCACATAAACAACTTTAAGACATGAATGTGTTGATCAGTTTAATACTGAATGTGTGTATTCACTCCAGTTTCTTCACTGATTCTTAAAATGCAGTTCCTTATGACACCTCTTGTGATGTGTGTGGTTCTGATGTTGCTGTATTTACAAAAGGGGGGTTGGTTTTTGTGTTTTCTCAAATAAATAAGAAAGTTGGGAATATTGCCTCTTAAAATGCATGATAATAGTTTTTAATAGCTGTTGTTGGTACAGTAACAATAAATGAATAATGAGATGTAATGTGGGGAAATGTTCTAATATGTTTAATTTATAGTGTGAATGTTTTAAATCAAAGACAAATAAGGTCAAGAGATGGAGTGTAAGTGTGTAAATAATTGGAGTGTGTCCGTGTTTCAGTGGCACAAGAGTTCACGAGGAGTCATTCAGGTCAGGCAGGTGTGAGATTTAATGTGGATGTCAGGGATAGCAGATGGCACGACGCTAGCAGAGACTGCATGGGTTTGTGCACTATTAAAGAATTCAGTATTAATTAGAAATCATCATGTTGTTCAGTAACAGGATGAGGAAAACAAATCACCTCGCTGCAAACATGAATTTTAAATATGAAGACGACTGACCCATAATAATCAGTATCCAGGGGTCCACATTAATGACACACTTATGATGGATGGATGTTTTACGTAGCTTTTTGGATGCAATGATAAATACTTTTGTGAAAAACTTCCTGCCTCTTAATACTTAATAACAGACTGTAGGCTACGTTGCCATCTGCTGGTAGAATAAATTAAGTGCAAAAGGCCACTAACCTAAAATACAGTTTGTTAATTATTTCTTTATCTTTACAAATATTCATTTTAACTTTTAAAAGAATATATGTATACAATTTTACCTATCACTCAGCTTTCACGTGTAAAGTACAACACAGTAATAATGTTCACACTAGCTGTACACTTTAATAATATAATTAATGATATAATATATATAATTTTGATATCAGTTGACATTGTAATGTCTTTTTTAAATTATTGTTAAACAAAAACACCGTGTTATTCTCACAAAATGCATGTTTGTGAACAGTATAAAAAGCTAATTAAGCCTGCAGAGAAGTTTCATTATGGTGCGTTTACGGCCTCAAAGCCGCCGGAACATAAACTGAGATCAAGTGGTTGCTTTAAGCTACCGCGATGTTCTGAGTCATTCATTACGGTTTTAATGCTTTCATGCTCGTGCACAGTAAACACTGGACCGCAGCGGCATTAAGTGCTGGAATCTAAAAGAAGTAAAAGAATCGGTAATTCAAATGTACAATGTTCTTTAAGGTCCGTGAATGCAGCGCTTCCCATTAACCAGGCATCCCTTCCGGTAGATGAGGTCAACTTTTCCCCAGATCCGCCATTTCAGTCCCGGAGTTTCTTCTTGCACATTAGTTTTATTTTATTTATTTTAATGTAATTTCACGCTTAAGTTGTTGAGTGTTATTTTTTTCGTGGTGTAACAGAGGTTCCGCCAACCTACACGCCTGGACGTAACTCGTGAAAGTTGCCAATAGTGTGGTATTTGAACGTTTTGGTTAGTTTTTTTCCCAGTAGCAGCAGTTAGTCAATCAAAGTTTTTGTATGAGTTGCGGATAAGGGAGAGGCGAAGGTGAAAGGCCTCAAGCCTCGGGACAGGATTTCACAGCCATGGCCGGTAACTTTGATGCAGAAGACCGTGCTAGCTGGTACTGGGGGAGGCTTAGTCGCCAGGAAGCAGTCTCTCTTTTACAGGGGCAGAGGCATGGCGTTTTCCTGGCGAGGGACTCGATCACCAGCCCCGGTGACTACGTGCTGTCCGTTTCAGAGAACTCCAAAGTGTCCCATTATATAATCAACAGCATCAGTAACAACCGGCAGTCTGGCTCAGGTAACGTGTGTCTCTCTCTCTCTCGCCCTCCCCATGCTAACGTTACAATATGTGTTTTGATTTAACTTCTGGATTGCTAGGATTTAGCGCGGCTACGTTCCGCTCGCTCGCCAAACACCCATTGTGAATTGCACAATTTAACTAGATCCTGGTAAATACATAAAATACATGTCCTTTGTCACAGATGTTTAAGTGTTTACCGTGTTTTCAGATGGTGCTCCCAAAGACGGCATACATACAATATTACAATATTCACTTATTTGAACAAAAATGTAAACTTTAACGTGGTTTACGCTGCTCGATACCGCCCAGTGAATTGTGGACCTGGTAGCGTTAGCTAACTGCTTAGCCACTGTAAAAGTCAGAAGTGTTAACACTTTTCACCGAAATTATATTTGAGAAATCATATCAAATCGTAAGTAATGCGACTGTTGTCCAAATTGTGTACTTTGTTGTTTTGAGCAACGTAAAGTTAAATAGGCTACTTTTTAAATGAGGTTTGGTGTAACTTTACCGATTAGCCAGCTATGAACAACCATTCAGACTTTATTTATTCAACCAGCCTTCAGGTATTAATGTTCGCTGCCTGAGAGTCGAGGAGCTGTTTGGTCCGTGTGCAGGCAGCAGGAAGGCAGCTCAGCGGCGGCGAGGTGAGCTGCTGCGGGGCTGAATGAAAGCGGCCAGACTGGGCTGTCACAGCTGGAGGGGTGACTGTCCAGACTGGTGTTTCAGGAATGTGTGTGTGATCACACACAGCCCTTGTTACCGGTCTGCCGCTGGTCTTCCTTCCTCTGCTTCCTCAGCACTGGATGATTAAATGATTTTATCTGTCTCTTTGTAGTAAATCGTCAATTGTGGGCAGTAATGACAACTGTATTGTCGCCTTTCCTCTACCAGGTTTGGCTCCTCCTCGGTTTCGGATCGGGGACCAGGAGTTTGAGGCGCTGCCGGCTCTTCTGGAGTTCTATAAGATCCACTACCTGGACACCACCACCCTCATCGAGCCCATAAGCAAGGCCAAGCACACGGGGTTAATCAGCTCCTCTGTCGGCGCCCCGCTGCAGCCCGAGGAGGCCGAGTTTGTACGGGCGCTGTTTGACTTCCCCGGCAACGACGAGGAGGACCTCCCCTTCCGCAAGGGCGACATCCTGCGCGTGCTGGAGAAGCCCGAGGACCAGTGGTGGAACGCGGCCAACCAGGAGGGCCGAGCCGGCATGATCCCCGTGCCCTACGTGGAGAAGTACCGGCCTGCCTCGCCCACCGCTGCTGGCCTGGGTCCCCTTGTTGCGGGGACCGGACAGGGGGGGCAGGTTGGAGGGGTGGCGGGCAGCACGGACGGGGCTGGCGCCCCTCAGGCCAGCCCTGTGGGGGACCCGGGCCAGTACGCCCAGCCTGTGGTCAATGCCCAGCTCCCTAACCTACAGAACGGGCCGGTCTACGCCCGAGCCATTCAGAAGAGGGTCCCCAACGCCTACGACAAGACGGCGCTCGCTCTGGAGGTAGCACCTCCACCCGCCTTCACTTCCTGTCCTTCTATTTCCCCTTTACCTCCTTCCTCCTTTGTTGGGTCTCGGTTATTATCCTAAATGCCTGCTCGTGCATGTGAGCGTGCACACAGTGTCTTCACAGATGCACGCTGAGACGCTCTGTAGAGACACACAGATCTTTTCTGTGGCCTCTCGTCGTGCAGCCGTGGATTAATGTGAGCGTTACTTTGTACATTCACTACCGCTGCAGCAGTGACACGAGGCGCTGTTCGCAGGAACAGATACACAAACAAACCCAATGCAAACAATGGTGGTTAGGAAAGACGTGTTTGTGTTAAAACACTGTGGTTAGTGTCCACACTACTCCCCCAAGATGGAGACTTTTAAAACCCTGCTGACTCCGTTTAGTTTGAATACTCAGTGTCACCAGAGCTGCAGTGATTAGTGGGTCCAAACGAACGTCTGCTGGTTGCAGCTCCTTCAGTGGGAAGACGTGCTGCGTCTCTGTGAAGTGAAGGCTCTTTGGCTTCTGGACGGTCGGTCGGACAAAAGAAGCTGTTTGAAGACGTCACTCTGCCCTCTGGGGAACTGTGATGAGCCCTTTTCACATTTTTACAGACTGTAGACAGTTTAATAATAATGAAATTGTTAGTGGCAGCACTAAATGACACACACACACACACACACACGCACGCACGCACACACGCACCCTGATTGGGTCACTCGTACTTCACGCTGTCACGTGGCCTCGCCTTGCTGTTCCTTAGTCGTGTGTGTGTGTGTGTGTGTGTGTGTGTGTGTGT
>JAVQJL010090344.1:0-25997 GCA_036024295.1 Nannoperca obscura | reverse complement strand
AAAGTTAAGACTAGTTTAAAGTCATCTTCATTGAAAAGTACAGTGCTTTTCCTTCAAAAATAAGGACATTTCAATGTGACCCCAAACTTTTGAACGGTAGTGTATATATATATATAATTGTATAATTTTCAATGCCGTAACACAAATAAAAAACGGGATTCTTGTTTCTTGACAGTTTCTTGACAGCAGCTGAATTCCAGTCACATTCGTAATCAATGTAATCACAACTGGCTTCTTTCTGAGACGGATGTTATTTATCCGTGAAGGTTATTCTGCATTAGAGAAAGAATAAGAAAGGAACAGCTCTGAAAAGGGTGATGTGGTGTCTCTGTGGGTTTGTACTTTCCAGACCTGAGGCTGCAGGTTTGGATCTGCCTGATAACATCTGTTCTGTTTCCTGCCTCTATCCTCCCTGTCACTCCACTGTTGTTAAATGTCACTTTTCTGAAGATCCATGTATCTGCAGAGAGGTTTTTTTTTTGTTGGACTGCAAAGAAAATAGGATTTAATAAGAGAGAACAATGTATGCAGCTCCAGTCTGTCCTGGAAGGAAACATGTGAAAAACAAGTCAATAAGAGGAAAAAGAAAACAGTTTTAAAGGCTCTGAAATCAAAATGTTTAACAACCTATGAGTCCACGTGTCCTCAAGTCCTCAAACTTCAAACTCCCCCTCGCTTGGCAGCCAGTATCTGCCTCCTAACAGATTCATGTCATCTCACATTCATGTCACCGCTCCCCTCTGCGATCGCGGCTGTCACTTCCTGCAACGCAGCCTTAAATAAAGACGCTGTTCTACGGCAGATCTGCTCCAACTCAATGGAAGCAGGCAGTCCTGTGATCGTATGTTGAAAGTTGAAACCCCCTCGAGGTGTGGATACCTTATCTTACTGGTTGTACGACAGAGAGGAAATAAAACATCTGCCCTCAAGTGTGCATGTGCCTGTATAGTTTAGAGTTTAGAACACTTTTTATATTTCTCACCCTTTCTTTTGACTTTTTATGCATGTTTACAATTGACCTGTCAAATAGTGCACGGATTCTCACACCATGTCTTCACCATGAGTCTGAACTTTAACCTCCCCAGACTTTCCCTCGTACCCATCACCTGTGTGCCCCACCCATCTCCACACCTGTTCTCCCGCCCTCATCAGTCACTCTCTCTGTGTAGCAGCGCAGTGCTTTTGTCATCACTTCCTTTGTTAGTGTCTTTAATGTTGGTGTTGAGTGTGAGAGACCGTGATATAAAGCTTTCACTAACATTAACCAAGTTGTTTTAGTTGGTTTATCTCAACCAGACCATGACATCATGAGGGAAGACGGTGAGAAATGTCTCAGTTTGTCCTTCAGGCCTGAAGACTTGCTGTTCATTTTATCTCTCCACAAAGATTTGTTTTGTGGAGCAGCTGCACAGAACAGACCCGATCCTTTTCTTTTACGCTTCTGTCATATGTTTTTAATGTTAGACGTCCGTCACTGCTCCACTGTGAAAGAATTAACAGCATTGTTTTCACGTCGCCAAGACTAAAGGATTGACTCCCTGCTGTGACGAGGAGCTGAAATCCACATTGTTGCCCAGAAGCCACTTCAAACCTCTAACAGGGTGCACAGACGACACCGCCGAATCTGTTTAAAGCAAATTAATACTAAGAGATGAAGACGGAATAAAATAAAAAATGTGTAATTACTTTTAAAGCTGTTGTCGTGCGACCCCATCGTCACCCTGCTCTATTGTGCCGAACTCCATGCAGTCAGAAATGAAAATAATCTCAGCGAGTGACGCATTAATCTTTCTGGCAGAAGACTCCCAATTAAAACTTAGTTTCATGTTTGGAAAAGGACTTTCGGGGGAAACTCAAAGGCTCGAGAGCGCTACACACCCACTCAATTCTGCATACTTCCCTCTGGGCGCCGGTACGAGTCCCTGAGCTGCAGCAGCCCTCAACAGTACACTGAGGGCCCCGGCCCCTGACCAGCTGTTGTTTTGGTGTGAATGGTGAAGATGTGCAGAGCTGTGAAAAAGAGTTTCCCTCCGGGTACAAAGAAGCATTAAGATGTAATGATTCATCTCGAAATCCAGCTTCTGTCTGTCTTCTACCTCTTTGTGAAACTACATCTCAGTTAACACTGAACACACCGGCCAATCACAGCACATCAGTGTACGTATGAGCACTTCTGTCTTACTGTCCTCAAGTGCAGCAACAGACAGACGTGTGTGTCTGTGTTGGACTTGTTCTGTGTGTCAGTGTGTCTCTCAGCTGTGGTGCTAAAACAATAATGATAATAACAGAGTCCCACACAGAACCACAGGAACACCTCGGTTACCTGGAAAAGGTTTGCACATGGTCTCCTGGAGGAGCTTTGTATCTCTGAGTGTCTGACGACGATGTCTTCAGCTGTCTGAATACAGAAACACAGGTGCATCTGTGGAAGATAATGGAGCACTGCCCCCATCCTGCAAACAAACATTTGCATAGCGACCAATAATCATCCTGCACTCACACAGTTAGTGTCCTCCATGATCACATGTTTGTCCATCCACCCGTCCGTCACGCCATGAAGGATGCCTTCTATTGTAGTCTGACAGTGTGTGAATAATTCATGGGGGAGGACATGTTGTGATGCTGTGAGAGAAAAACAACAAAGAGAGTAACTGTGCTGGACTGTGGATCACAGGATGTGATGAAATGTGTTCTGTTCCTGCAAAGTCTTATATACAATATACAATAATATAAGTATTATATACAATCATTCAAATGAATATGTGATGCAGAGGTCTTAATGGCCTGACCATGTAAGCAGTGACCGACTGCAGTAATATCCACTTTTATTTAAACCTCAAGTGTCACTGTGCATTTCAAAGAACATCATTCTGTTATCAAACATGACTAAATTAAACTTCATTCTTTAATTGCTACAATTCTCCACAACCTATTTGCATTTTTCCTCCAGCGACAGTGATGGTGATTAAAAAAAACCGTCATGGTGTCAATTTTACACGCTAATAATTCCTCAAAAAGCCGTAAAGAGAACTGTCTGGTAGTGTGTGTGTGTGTGTGTGTGGGGGGGGGGGTTAATTAACATAAACATGATTTATATGTAATAGGTTGGAACTAATTGCTTCAATAATGGTTAATAAATCCTTTGCGAATGCTTTATAAATGTAAGAACACAGTTATTATGACGTAGCATCGCGATATTACAAGATCTCAAATTGAAACTCATATTTAGGAGATCTGCTAAATATGAGATTAAATATGAGAAACAGATCTTGTAGTAATGAGACAGGATGTGTCAACTCTTTATGATGAACGGTGCTACGATGTTTATTATCTCACGTAAGTTCCCCCCCACTCTTCATTTTAAATTTCTCTCCACCACAAAAAGTTAATTGAGAGGAAACTATGAAATAATGTAATATAGTATTTTATTCCCTGGATAAAACCTCAAAATGAAAGTGAAATGCATTTTAAGCTTTTATTAGACTGAATGGGAAATATGTGTATTTGCTCCTCTTATAGTTGACATCAATTTAAGGGAGGCAGAGAAGCCGGTGGAGATCTGAGCATCATGTGAAAGTGCATTCACTCCAGTCTGAAGAACATGCAGATGTTCATTACATGTTGCTTAAACCGCCTCTTATATAGAAGGTTGTCGTGTAATTAGGTTTGATGCAATTTGAACACAATATTCTCCGTAACAAAGGGTAGAGCACGCGTGGCGTTGCTGCTCGGAGCCATGAAACATCCTCTGCTGCTGGGAAACGTGTTCCTCCACGGCCTTTACTTTAAAGAACCCCCTGAAAGAGTCGTCTGTGCTTTAAAGAGGGTGTTTGCTGTGTGTACCGGTGGCAGCAGTCGCTTTAAGCTTTAATGATTATAAAAGCTTTTCAGCACAAAGTTTCCACCTCAAATTTCATCACCTGCTGGGAGATCCTCGTCGCTGGTGAGCGTGAACTGCTTTGGCCTCAGCTCAGCATCTGGGTTTAACTGAATCCTTAAGTGCCCAGTGGAGTTCCCTCTGCGGAGTGGAAGGGCCTTGCTCAGGGTCACCTTGGCACTGTGTTAATTATTCATTCAAGTGTTTTCAGTGTGTCGCCTGCCTCCCTCACAGCTGGCTCTGTGACACTATGTGCTGTAAACTAGCTGCAGTTGTATGTTAATGCATGGACATGTGACACCAGCACTCTATATTCTTCTTTCATAGCTTATTAAAGGTTTTCAAACATCTCATTTTGTACAGTAGGACAGGTAGCTCTGGTTTGGTCTCCACCAACTCCTGAGAAACATACCTCATAACTCTTTAGCTGCTCCACTGTGTCTCTAACTGTGTCTGCCTGCTGTTTGTAGTGGGCAGAGGGGTCATCAGAGGTTAACTTTATGCTGATGAGCCTCAGGGACTGAAGCAAAACAGTAAAAACCAAAACTATGAGCTACAATAGGCTAAAAAAACATACGTAGAGCTGGGAGCTGGTCTCTGCACCATTTAAGTTCATTTATTTTAACACAATTCCCAAATTATTCTGTATGTTTAAGGAAGGATTCCTTCAGACGCAGTCGGCTGCAGAGATCCACGTTTCTTTGAAATAAACCTTTCATCCTTTGGAGACAAGTAGAGTCACATAAACCTGAAGGAGGGTATTAAGCACTGCAGAGTAGACGACGATGATGATGATAATGAGAGGGATGTATGACCAGCATCCTGCGCACATTTATTCAGCTCTGCACAGAGATTACGATACAGTACTGCCACCTGCAGACGCAGAGTGGAACTACATGAGATTTAACGGAAGAAAAACTAGAAAATGAAATCACGAGGTGCGTTTGAGTGAGCCGTGAGATGAAAGTTAGAAGATGAGATGCTAAGAGGAGTGAAATTGACATACGAGCAGGAGGAGGGAAGAGCAGCGGAAAGGAGAGACGAGCATGTGTCAGCTTTCTGAGAACCACGTGGAAACAGAAACAAGGCCATCATCTGCTCGGAGAAGTGACAGCTGTGGGATGTTTGGCTGCACTTCCAACACTTTGTCTGTTGTCGTTAAAATAGAGCAGGCGTCTAAAGCTCCCCAGCCCTCCGCTGAAAAGAGGATCAAGAGCTTTTGTGAAAGGAAAGCCAAGAAATGCTTGTGTTGTTGCGCGCACCGCCTCGCTTCTTTACCTGGCACTCCTGTGTTGAGGCGTGACACAGGCACAAAGGGACACTCCAAGGCTTTTGTTCAGGAATGTAACTCAGACATTTCCAAAAACAAAGACCCGGGCTTCTTTTTGTTTTTTTCAGGGTGATATCTCAATCAGAGGTTTCAGTTTCATTGAATACAAAATGAGTTTCACTCATTTTAATTCAAACTGTGGAAACTTGATCTCAGCAGTTGCTCTGAGTGCTGATGCTCGACAGCTTGCACTCTGCACTCGTCACAATCCAACACTTGTAATTAGACGTATTGATAGCGCCAGTCTGCAGATGTTTCACAGGCCTTTACTTGTACTTTTTCATTGTGCTATTTCTGCCTTTGCTAATTTAAATGTACAAGTATTACCCATCTTCTTCCATGCTGTAAACCTTCTCACATCACGCCTCGACACCCACAACAGACATGGTCTTGATTTAAAGACTCTCGGTAGGAACAGGAAGCTGACCCTCTGTGGACGTCGTTTTGTTTGAACCTGTCATGTCTTGTTTTCTCTGTCTGCAGCTGCTGTTTATAGCCCGTCATCTCATTACGATGCAGATGGCAAGAATGTGTAAGTGACCAGGCAGAAATGGAGAGCACATAATCAGACTGGTCAATATTCCCAGGGAGCACATCTGCATGCAGAACACATTTTGATGAAGAGGTGTACATGCAGCCTCTCAGTGGCTCTGAGCCAGTTCAGCTCCACTGGGACCTGATCCGGCGCAGGGATAAGAAGAATCCTTTGATGGGAGGTTTTAGATCCACTGGATGCCCAAAGTCATCACTCAAACACTCCTCTGGTCTTTAAGGGATTGATTTCGATGGTTAAACCTCAGCTCGTGGGTACAGTCTGATTGTTCTGTACTCTGCCGAGGATGAATTCTGTTGTTTATTCCTTTATTTTTATTTTCCTAAAATGAGTAAAATGTAAGAAATCTGAGTATTCTCCTTTTTAAAAAGTCTAAAGTCCAGGTCCCCAAAGAGCCACAGAGAGGACATGACCGCTGTGTCCTCACTGGATGCACATCTGGGAGAAAAGTCGTTTCCATGAAGTGTTGCCTATTTAGGATGCGTTTTCCTTGTTGTTATGTAGAAATCACAGGTTTGTTTTTCAGCGTGGGGTGGGATCATTGTTGCCCCCTCATGGCCGATAGCAGAACTCCACTGGTTCTCACCAGCTGCAGCAACAAGTGTGTGTTTTCCGACCTCAGGGGGCAGTAAAGAGTTAATTAAAGCAAACTAACAGTGAGGGGACGTAGAAACTGCACTCATAAAGTTACCTGGACAAAAGGAAAGAAACTAAGTCTTTTTAGTTAACGTCCCCTCTCTGATGAAGAGCAGGGCACACTTCCCCAACACACATGGGACTGTCCAATCATTATTGTCCTGCAGAGAGTGGTCCAAACACACAGGCTGAAGTCAGGAGTATCTGATTGCTGCTTACATAATGTTAAGTGCTGTGTGTCGTTCCCCCTCAGCGGCTGAGAGCTCCTTCTTCACACACTCCTGTTTCCAGCTGTGAAGGACTGCAGGACGGTGAGCCAGAGAAATGGAGCACACTTGACTCAATCACACACTAACTGATGAATTCATCCCTGCACACACACACACACACACACACACACACACACACACTGAGTCACCAGGCTTTTCTCTTGTTAGGTTACCTCAGGTTAGAAGTAGCTTCAGCCTCGGGGCATGGAGGGAAAAAACTGTAAATTAACATTAATACATTAATACATAGTGAACCTTTTACACAGAAATGCTTTAAAGTGTTTATTCACTTAATGGTCTTTAAGTGTTGTAACGCTTAAAGAGACGTTTTAATAAACAGGGAGAGAAGTTGAAATGAAGTGTCCTCTAGAAACCTCATATCCACAACTGCAATATTTAAAACAAATCTTTTTTATCTATTTCATGTGGAGACGAGCTGTCAGATCTGTTATTACACTGCAAAGAGTTCAACATGGAAGGGAGATAATACATGTTAAAGTGGACTGAACGCTTTTACTGCACATACATATAAACTGGGATTGTAGCATGGCATTGATGTATATTGATTATGTGTATATGCATATTGATTAGTCATCATCTTTATCCCACAGGGCTGCGTACCATAGTGACCGTTTGTGTTATAAAGATCGGTCACGCTGAAAAACACATGCATTAACAAACATTTAAAACATTTCCTTTTGTACTGTTTTGCTGAAACTATGTGTCAAGCCTGTAAGCTCTGTGTAGCATGAGGAGGAAGAGGAGGAGGAGGAAGAGGAGGGCAGCTAATTCTTCTGGGCACACTGGGCTTCATTTGGCTAATTGATGGTTATAAGAACTCATTAGATTTTTATGGGAGCTTACTAACATGATAACAAGGTCAAAGTAAATTATAGACCAGCTTTTTATTCCTTGCTGTGAAAGTTGTTTTTTTCCTTTGTGAAAACCTTTGAATGTCCTCTAAAAATGTCACAGAGCTCTTAATCGCCACCGGCTACAAAACACATAACTCTCTGGTGTAAAAGTGCCTCAATGTGTCTCTCTGTTTTTTACACACACACACACACACACACACTCTGAGGCAGTGTCCCTGTATTTTGTGACTTGTTTCTCGGGGTGCTAGTCAGGTTATGACCTGAAAAGATTTTTAAAAGTCACCGAGGTCGGTCAGCGAGCACAAAGAACAAAAGACATCTTGTGTGCACGTTTCCAACACACATTCATGCTCCCAGAGGATGACCCAACAGCTCAACTCTCAGGTCTTTAGCTTTCAGCTGTCTTTTTTGGATGTGAGACGTCTCAGATCTGCACAGCAAACAGAGCAAACTCTGCACAGCCTCAGTAGTGTGCTACTACAGACCCGAGGCCAGCTCCTGTACACACTCGCTGCTGTGACACATAAACAATAATGAACAGGTAAGAATAGTTACCCACATGCTGATACCAGTAAATATCTGGGACTGATAAAGAATGAAGCACTTTTCTTTCTTGCAGTCGAAACCAGCTCATCCGATTGGCTTTGCTGTTGGCTCCCTGTTCGATTTAGAATTGATTTAAAGATTTTACTGATCACATCTGGGTCTGGCACCAAGCTGTACATATAACAGAAATGTTGACCCCATATGAGCCAGTTCGCAGTCTTAGATCCTCGGGTGTGGGGGGGACCCTTCCGGCTGTTCCAGACTCGAGGCTTTATTCTGGAACGACCCGCCCGTCCCATGCTCGACTAATCTGACTTCAAGCTAGCAGGTTGATTGACAGCTGTGTATTCCCCTGATGGACCCTGAGGTGGCACCTAAATGTTGAATAATGCATTCTGTCAGTCTCCTGAAAACACTGCGCTTTCGAAAAGAAGGCAAAGTGAACCTGTGATACCACTCCTGAGCTGTTTTTACACATAAACAATACTACATTACTGTTGGTTTAGTTTGGTCCCAAGGGGACGAGTTTCCCGCACATGTCGGAGACAAAGTCCGCTGTCGGCTCAGGATTTCTGGGGTTGAGTTTCTGCATCACAGAGCTCCCGTCAGTCGTTGGTGTCCTACGAAAGCCTTGTAGCTCCGAGTCTCTGATTCCTGGTTTGATTTCAGCAGCCGACATCGTCTCCTCAGCCCTTTTTCAGATGAAGATACTTGTCTCTGGAAAAAGAAACACAGAACCCGTACAGATCCACAGTTTGTGGTTTCTGTTTCTGTGCAGCACATTATTAATGCTGCCGTGTCCAGACAGCACTACGTTACACGTTCCATCATTGCATTAAAAAAGTGCCCCCAAGGTTTTTCTTCAGGCCCTGCAGTGGGTTTGTTACTATGGTGTGCTGTGTATGTACTTCCTGCTATCCTCACAGTGGAAGTTTGTACATGTGGATTATAATAAAGCACCATTTGTTCATTTGCAGGTGAAAAAATATCAAAGTTACTGACTTTCACACCGACGCAGGACATTTAGTTTAGTAATAAGGCAACATCTGTGTGACACACATCAGCCATGTTCTGCTCCAATTATAGTTTTAGGGTTGAGACCTAATTGTCCTAATTGTTCATTAGACCCTCGTATTTCCCAGACTGCCTCTTGCCTCTCTCTCTGCTGCCTCGTATCACTTACTGTGGTAGTGTGACTGCACAAGACATGCCTCAGTTTCCACACTGCAGAAGGACTTGCTGGTCAAAGTACAGATTCTGTAAACGGTTCAAACACCCAGTTTCTGTCACTATAATGGCAGCAGTTCAAATGCAAACGTGGCCAAAACTACTGGAAATACTATAGAACAATACCATGAAGACATTTATCAAAGGGGTCTGATTTGGAGGCTCCAGTGTTCACACAATGGAACAAAAGTAATGTCATTACACTGCCTTCTGCAAATAATCGCACAATTCAATGTGAAGCAACCATGTAGTGTCTGTTATACAGGGAAGAAGAAGAAACACCTTGCAGCTGCAGCCGAGCTCTCCCAGATGACAGACGCATTATGCACATTTCATCAGTGTTGCAAATATGGCATCAAATTAATGAGGGCAGGCTTTACAGGCGTCCATTACTGTGCAGGCAGTGACAAAGTGACACGCACAGGATACAGACACCATGTGATTAGCCTTAAATAGCAGAGCGTCTGTTTGTCAAGATTATCTTTAGGTTACAGACTTCTTGTTCGGAGAGATAAAGGTACAAGTTAAACTAGCTTGAAAGTGAGCAGAAAACAGGCTAAAAGGGATAAACAGGGTAAATACGGTCGACAAGTGAAACTTTGTTAGATCTCTAGGTTACATCTAATTATTGTTATCATCAATAACGTTCAAATTCTTCAAGCATATATAGTCCAGATTAATCTAGATGTGATTTGACCAGAAAATCAACAAATCTGTTCAAACTGAGATGCGTGAAACTGGCCATATTTATACCTACACAGTCACACACACACACACACACACACACACACATCAAATCCAAGCTGTGAGATGAGTTCTGGCACCGGACACGTCCTCCCTCCTTCTTCACTCCCTCTGAGTCAGATAAACGTGTCAACCGGCTGCTTCAAATATTAATAGTCCTGCTCTAATCCAAACTAAAATGTTGTTCTAATGAGGCTCATTTGTTTCCTGTGTTGACACATTGAGAGACATTCATTGTGTTGTGAGGACTGCTGTACAGCGAGGTGTCAGACATTACGGCTGCACTGTGATCGCACAGCAAATAGCTTCTTTTATGGCATCTAGCAGCCTGTAGTGAACCTTTACTGCAGCCTGAACGGCCTCATTAACCTTGTCCTGCCCAGGCGCTCCGTAGTAACAAGGAGATTTAATGAACTGTCAAACTTTACTGTAAGAGACGTCTCGACTTCACTGTGATTGTGCACGTTTATTACAGAGCGGTATGTTTCCACCTGTGTGTTTGTGTCCGAGATCAGATAACAGGATGCTGGATGTGTCGCCATCGCATCATTACATGATCACATGGGAACAGCTTCCTCTTCCTCACATCTATCCCTCCTCCTCCTTTTATTTCCGTCGTCTTACTTGTCACTTTTCTTAGTTTTCCCATATCCTGTCCTGTCTATTCATACTGTAAACTGGCCTTTATTGTCCCTGCCCCCCACTTCATTTCCTAATGTTGTCTCTGTAGCTGTTTTCCTCTGAATATAGTTCTTATTATTGAAGGTTATAATATAATATTTGGAATTTTGATTATACTTTAAGCATTCGGGGGTTTTCTGCCCATCCAGTTTTTCTGTCTGCACGGACAGAACCACTGTGGGGTGAGTGAGAAGATACGTCTTTATGTCATTTGTGTGGACCAACGCTTTTTCTACTTCCTCTTTTGAGAGCAGCGACAAAAAACCTGCAGCATCGTGCAGAGACACAACGTTCTCCTCTGGTGTTCGTTTAGTTCGTGCACGACTGGTCGAGGGAGCAATGATAAATATGCAATGTCCAGTTAGACTTTCACAACGAAGCTTGCTGAGAAACATTTCACATTTTAAGTTAAGTCAACTATTAGTTTCACACAGGATTTGAACAGCGGCCTCCCGGGTGGAAGCTCTACTTTTACTACGTCACCTGACTTTGAAACGTTACGATGGAGGAGCTCCTACAACGCTGGGCCACTGACCACGCTGCAGAGAACACAGTGGTTTGTTCAGAGTAATGGGGATGTAAATATTGATCAGGTATAGATTGACTGGGTGTCATTACTGGCTCTGCCTGTAGCTCGGTTTCTGCTGGATCTTGCTTCAGGCTTGCTGAAGGCTCAGTCCGGGTCGCCTCAAGCTTTCACAGCTTTGCTGTAAAGTTTCCTCTCCTTGTTTTTGGACTTGTGCTGGTGGAGAAGTCTCTCAGTCCGGCGTCGAAGCGCTGATAGTATAAAAATGTAATTTCAGTCTAAAAGAAACAACAGAAGATGTTGGTGTGATTTTAGTGGAGTGCAGTGTGGTTTGGAGGATTTGGCTCATGCTGCATTGCACACACAGCCAACTTTTTAAATTGAGAGCAACGAGTGGCAACTTGTTATTGGAATTCTGCAGCACTGGAACCAGAGACCACATGCACTGATGCCATCCCGCTGCATATTTATGTCCTGTCTACCCCGAGGATACCGGCCACAAGTACATCTCAGGGAGAGACTTGGAGCATGTCGGGCATTTCACCTGCTGCTGCTGCTGCAGAAGACGCTTTCTTCTGAGAAGCTTTATTCAATGTCTCTTACTGATTTTGGGGGAAAAAACAACGTGGAGAAAAAGAATCATATTTAAATTCAACATCAGAAGTACACAATACATAAAACATAACAGTTCTGCTAATTAGGCAAATGATCAGACTAGTTAAATGAATCATTTGCAAATGTATCTTTGTCAACACATTTATCTTCTAACAATTAATGCATTGCATAAACATGCAGGATATCCATTGTGTGGTTGCAACAAAATCATTTGTCTCCACATTAAAAATGCACATTTATGCACATGTTCATCAGATCATCCACTCTGCAGCGCAGGACTGTATCGTTAGCATGAAGTTGCCACCTTGTCCTTCCTGCTCTCGGTCATGGGGGAACATCAAAAAGACTTACAGCATCGTACTCGTCCTCTCTGTCTCTCGCCTGCATTTGATTTTTTTGGTGCCTCTCAGACCTTCTAGTGCACGAGTAATGCATCCAAATGAGTCAGAGATGAGGTGCTTCAGCAGCCCATACATGGGTTCATTAGGCTGCTGCTGAGTGAGTGTGTGTGTGTGTGTGTGTGTGTGTGTCTGTGTGTGTGTGTCAGAGGAAATGACAAAAGAGCAGCATGTACAAGAGACGAATCTATCTGAAAAGAGGGAGATCATTCATCAGTTACATTCATCTAATTTCTCCCACTGACACAAAGGAACTCATTCATGAAGTCCTTCAGCCTCTACAGCCACTGGTGGCTCTGTGTGGACCCTCGGCTGTGTTTACAGGCACAGCCGTGGTTATCATGCAAACATGCTCACAGTTTGTCAAAATGCTTCAGTCTGGACAGACATTCTCCACCCCTTGAGCCAAATACCATCCTCTCATGTCCGTCCCTTCAGTAAGAGCGAGTGGAACGGACACGTTACCTGCTGTTTATATGCCGTCCTGCAAAGAAACGCAGTTATACATTGTAATAGTGTTTTTATTTCATAGTATCATTCTATTTCTTAGGAGATTTTCACCACATGTTAATGGACAAGGATATATTCTCACATAAAGATCTTTAATATTATCAGTCCTGATATTTAAGGTTTTTTTGTCATTCATTTCATAAAAAGATCCAAACAATGAGTGTTTCCTGTTAGCATGTAGGTGGGCACACAGTAGACCCTGATGTTTTTTGTTCTTCTTTGCTCCAGTTTGTCTCTTCAATTCATCTAAAAGAAAAGTATATTCTGCTGGTTGCTTCTCTGCTGGACACCTCGTTCTTTTCCCACTATATTGTTGGACAACAACTTGTTGAGTTGAACTAATAATGAGGGTTATTTACTGTTCAGTGCTTCCTTATCTTTTTGTCTCTCAGCTCAGGCGTTCTCGAGGTGAAGGTTGCTCTGTGCAGCTTTGTGACAAGGGAACTTGTTAATGCCACATCATCTCGTGGTGGTGACACGAGGTCCTCTGTGGAAACAGCAGGCTGGGTTTCCCCTCAAAGAACAACTGGACCTTCTTCACTTTAGATTTGGGTTGGGAGTTTCTGAATGAGCAAACATCAATGGGTGGATGTTACATATACATATAGATGTTAAATCTATATGTGTTCATATAATGAAACATATATATTAAAATGTGAAATCACAACAACACACACACACACACAGAGTTTGGGCACAAAAAGTAATGTCCAAATAAGAGCTTGGTAATGTACAGTGGCTGTTAGACATGGATGGTAGCAGGGTGTGTGGACTCTCTCTCTCTCTCTCTCTCTCTCTCTCTCTCTCTCTCTCACACACACACACACTTTTCTAGAAAGATCTATTAATAGTCCAGGCTGTTACCAAGTGGAAGAGAGAACAGAGTTATTAATATTCAGGGTCTCGCTGTAATTTCCCTTCTAATCAAAAGACAGAATCTGCTGCTGAATCTGAATCACCACTGACCTGAACAGCACACACACACACACACACACACACACACACACACACTTACAGCTCTGTCATAGTACACACTTGCACAACCTTAGAGCTTACAACCAACCTCTCAAAAGCAGAGGAACACACACATGCCAACATGGAAATCATTCCACATACATACCATGTGTGCACTAAACACACACACACACACACACACACACAGCTCAGTCTCCTTTGCTAAATAAATTACCCACTAATGAAAACACTCAGGGTTGGGATTGTGAGACTCAGAGAGACGCAATTCAATCTCACACGCACACACATGCACACACACGCGCACACATGCACACACACACACACACCCCAGCGTTTCAATTACATTACACACTGGTGGCTAATTGCTGGAGCGATGGTTTCTGTAATGACTTCTCGGGGAAAAACGAAATTAACATACAGAGAATGTTCCAGCTGCCATGATTGACCAGCACACACACACACACACACACACAGTATACAAACACACACACGCAAAAAAGAAAAGCACTTGCACACCCACGTCGAGCGACTGCAAACACACACAAGTCAAACCTCACAACAACAACAACAACAACATCAACGTCAAAACACCAACACGCCCACACACACACACACACACACACACACACACACACACACACACTCTGAGTCGTCACAGTTCAGCTGAAGGGCTTCGGGGACGGAGCCAGCGAGGCTGCTAATGTTGCCGTCTTGGTTTATGGTTATTAAAATGCCGGGAAACGGCTGCAGTGAAAGAGCTGTGGATTAAAGTTTGGAGGGTAATGCAGGAAGAAGCATGACCGCTCTTTCATAATGGAACAAGGCCCAGAAGGCTCAGCAGATTATTGGTTTTATTTGGAGTTCTAAATTAACAGCACAACAGCACGGTGGGTTTTATTCCGCTGATGTTTTGTAGCTTTGGTAATTATAGTTAAAGGGTAAGTTACAGAGTTAATTGTTTTGCACCAGTGGTGAGAAACGAGGAGATTTGTGGGCGTTTTGTTTGCCTCCGTGTTGTTTTACACATCTGTCGCTCTTTTCTTTGCCTCAGGAGTTTAATCTGAGGAGAAATCTGCAGCTCTTTCGCTTCCTGGCTTGAAGTAAAGTAAATAGATGTGCCTGAGTTTGAGTTGATTACTGTGAAGAACATGTGATATGTGCTCTGTCCTCTGTTGTGGACATAATGGATGAGACGGCCAGCCAGAGTAATGCTTTACATTTTGAGCCCTGAGTGAACACGAAGGCCAAATATGACAAAAGGCAGTTCAGGAGCAACTTCTGGGATAGTTGGTGTGTTGGTTACTAACCGGTCCCAGTTTATATAGGAGACATGCATATTTAAGCTTTGAACTCGCTCGTGAGTTCATTTTGAGTCACATTAAATTAAAGGTCCTGAGCAATACAGGTTAGAAACAACTGATATACTACAATGTAATGTAACAGTGTGTGTGTGTGTGCTTGGGGCTGTTTCTCTATGAGTCGGTCCCCGTTTTGTTTGTCTGCATGCAGGTTGCACACAACGGTTCTCCAATAGGGTCAAAATAATCTTAAATGAAATGAACGGACAATATTCACCAGACGACCAAGAATGAGCCTCGACTTCATTTAAACATAACTTTGTCTTTGTTTTTCTTCTCTTCCTTCTCTTGTATGTCCTTCATTAAAGGACACACACACACACACACACACACATACAGACACTTCCTGCATGCACATACTGACACATATACAAATACAACATGTAGTTTGACCATTAGCATTTCCTCATGTCTAATTATATGTCTGTATTTGTGACTATTTTGATAATCATTTAAGTTATTCATTGATTAAAACAGCCTCTCAAATCAGTTCACATAGATTTTGACAAACAATGTTAAGACATTAGTTTTGACACTTTTAGGTCGGGAGATGTTTGCTAAAGACCCAAGTGAGCATTGCTTGGTGCAGGTCAGAGTAGTCTAAGTTTAAACTAAAGTATTCTTTTACATGGCTAAATTGCCTTAAACTTTGCTCAGTAATATTTAAATATTATACATTTGAATGTGAAGCAGCTCTGAATTACATGCTGAAATACAGTTACCAAGTGCAGTAGAAACAGCACTTGTGTATTTGCATGAAGTGAACAGAGCAGCAGGGCAGCCTCAGTGTGCCTCTGAGCTGGTTACTATCTGATGCTGAGCTTTACGCTGCAGAATGTAGTTAACCCCGGCGTGCTTCCTGTTACTCTTCCAGTCTTAAAGGCAGAATGTCAAACGTATAACTGTACTGTGAAGGCGAGAGACTGATAACTTCACCCTGCACATGTATGAACACTGGCTTTTCACACGTGTGGCAGATCTCGGAGAGGAATCTTTACTCTGCTCCTCCATTATGAGTCATTTCCTGCCCATCAGCAGCAGCTCTTTCAGCACAGCCCGAGGGGAGCTGATGGAGCTCAGTGAATGTAACTGAGAAAAGCACACAGAAGTCATTTAAGGTGACACTTTCTCTTGGATACACCTTGAAATGTTGGTCAGGTAACATCAAAGCCACCTGCTGCAGGCTGCTGGACGTACATACAACAGGTGATGTGTGTGTCACTTCCAGTTACCACACCACCCCTTTCTGCATATATAATTATGTGCATGTAGTTCCAGGGGAAGATAAAAGGTTTTGGATTAATGTGTTTTGGTGATTTGGTAATTCCACCTCACAGCAAGAAGCTCCAGGCCCCCGTGAACCCTTTAAGGACAAACTGTATAGATAATGGATGAATGGATGGATGTTTTGATGACATCCTGACGTGACCAGGTCCAACTTGCTACTGTATAAATGACATTTCATGACAGATTGCCATGAAACGCACTGCAGGGTTACAACATGTGCAGGAAATGTTAGTGGAGAACAAAGGAACTTTGATCACCAGAACAAGCAGAGTCAGGTTCTTGCTAAAGGTCACGTCCATCGTACTCATTCAGTTAACCTGCAAAGATTTTACAAAATAAAGTGCAGAACTGCAGCATTCAAACCTCTGTTAAGCTTTTGGCCAAAAAACAAATAGAAAACATATTACCAGAGAAAAAGTGCAGAGCAGGAACATCAGGTAGTCACAGAATCCACTAGAAACTATACAGGAACACAGTAAAGTGTAGACTCAGTAACACTGCATGCTTTTTTTAGATTTGACTTTAGTCTGTGTTTCTTATTTACTAAAGATGTATGTGAATCAAGCTGTGGTGCAAACGTACCCCGGGTGACTGTGAGAGCACACTGTGTTTCTCTGAGACTAATACACCGAGGCTGACACCTGCAACCTGTAACTGTGTAACCAGCAGACTGTTCTTGTTCTCAGTCAGAGTACAGCCCGTACTTTTGGATTTGTGGTTAAATATTAAATATTCCTCAGTGGTTTCTGGATTGATTTGACTGCTGCTGAAAAAATATCAAAAACTTGTTTCCTCCAACCTGAACGATAGAAAAGGATGTTTGTCAATGACTCCCAAAGCAAGATATACAGGCGTCCCGGACGTTTGTCGTCATGGTAACAAAACTAAACGTTAAAATAACTGCATTTTATATAAGTGAGTTAAGTTATGTAGCACCAGTGGCCAATAAAACACTGAATGCACCTTTAATGGTTTAATTTCTTCATTATGTGATGAATTCATTTTGAACGTGAACTAGCGGCGATCAGTGGTGGAGACAAAGTTGAACGAGCAGGTGGGAAGTCAGGATGATTTCCACCTGTGGATACGACCGAAACGGGAGATTGGTCGCTACGAGTCAGCTGACTCGGATTCCTCCTCTGACCCAATCCCAGCTCGGTCCTCCACGGCTGTTTGTTCTGTTTGGTTCTTTTGTTCACGGCGCTGTGTGTTCGTAGAGAGGTACATTACACACACTTAGATAATCTCTGTTTGATACACTAGGTTAGCGGTTGTTGCCACTTGTGTCTAGTTTTGTTATATTCATTTCAGTTCCTTTGGCACAATCATTCGTCCCGGCCTCCTCCACCAGTTAGTGTTGAATATCTGTTTTGTTGGCAACAATAAATCATTTTTTATTACTTACAAAGTCTGTGTTTGGTCAGACTTCTTACCTGCCATGTGTCCGTTCCCCTTATAGATCCACCAGGGGGACGTAGCAGTGGATGTGCGTGAAGAGTAGCACGAGGCGTGGGGTCACAGATGTTCATGTGTGTCCTCTGACTCACACTTTAACCTACATATGTTTCTGTGTCTCTCTCTCTCACACACACACACACGTGAGCGACGCCGATCCGTTGACTTCCATGAATATTAACAAACTACGGATTGGACGGCTCTCATTCTCACACTGCAACTCAACTCTACTCCTTTCTATCTTTGTCTTCCACTAAAGCCTCCCTTTCTCTGCCTCGAAGCCACACAAGCCTGAGGGTAGTAGAGGGAGGGAGTTTAGTTATTAAAAGTTTGGAAACTGTCTTTCCGTTTCTGTTTGTTTATTAGCCTCATCCTTTTTCTCTGACTGTTTTCTCTTCTATCAGCTCAGCTTTGTTTGACCACTGTGACGGCATAGAAACCCTTTAATAAGTGATGGTCAGTACAAACATAACCCCAAAACATCCAAACATATCGTGTTAATCTTTCTTTCAAAGTAAAAGTAGAGCACATCAGGAGTGGGTTGGGGTGGTGGATAGTTTTCATCCACCACTTTTTCCCCGAGCCCCTTCAGCTGCCCAAAATACTGGAACAGGTAAGAAACAGGGAGAAAAGTCCTTATTGATAACTCGTGCACAGCCACATTCACTCACAGCACGTCAGGAAGTACAGGTATGAGAGGTGTGTGTGTGTGTGTGTGTGTGTATATAAGCTGTAGGCTCCTGTTGTTTGTAGGAATGACTCTTTCTATCCATGAGGTCAGGAAGCAGCTGCCTGTCTGAGAGCAACACTGACTCCCTAAGACTTGCAGTTGACCCCATGACCCTGCAAGAGAGAGATGTCAAGAATACACAAATGAGCCCAAATCAAAGGCACAATGACACTTTGATGTATATATTATAGATATATTCATTACAGAGGAAGAATTCCAACATGGTGTTTTTATGTCTTATAGTGTTTTATCTTCTTCTTTTATCATCATCTGCAGAAGCGCAGACTTGCCAGAGGGAAGCGTTTTCACTGGAGGCGACATTTCACATCACACCGGCACAAATCCTCACCCTGCTACCTCAAATTTCTTTATAGATGAGCCAATCATTTCGATAACACTGCCAGGTCCTCTATGTGTGTGTAAATATGTCACCAACTGTTTATTACCAGGGCCAAGCTTTTCATATTAGTGCTGCAATGGTACTCAGCGTTCTTTGTAGCAGTGCCAACCGCTGGCTAGAACAGAGCCGGCGTGTCTGCGTCTGTGTAAATCTTATCACACTCTGCCATAGAGACAAATGCAGCATATTAGCATTGACGCTCTACAATAACAGCATTCACGGCTGCAACACTTTCCAAACACTGCAAATCAGAGACCAGAGGGAGCGTGACGGAGCAAGAGGTAAGACAAACAAACACAGAAAGAAACAGGAGGATGGTCCTACAGGAAGACATCATGGTGGAGATAAAACTGAAATAGCAAAAAGGAAATATAAAGAGGCATCGAGACATCAAAAAGAGAGGGGGGTTGAGCTGGACATCTCTTGGCTCTCACTGCTGTTTAGAGAGGCCAAGTTTTCCCATTAACTCTCTCAAGCAAACAGCTTAGCCTCATGGTTCTGTCTTCGCTCAGAGCCAAACAGCAGCACCACCACCGCGCTGGATAAAACACGCTCCATCCTGATAACAGGGCCAGCTGGTGAAGGCCAGCTTGTATTTGCCAGGCAAATGTGGACCTCCTTCAAGCTTCCCACTGCTGTTAATAGAAAAACTGCTGTCTTCTGTTGTCCCACATGTAACTTAAAATGTCATGATTATTTAATTTCTTAAACGTAACAGTACAATATTATTTACAACATACGCTGCGGCCCAGTCACTCTGCAGTGGACAAGGACTCTCCCTGAGCGCTTCTCCGTGCCATCGCCTCCACCACCAGAATAATCAGGCATATAGAACCACTTATATATCATCTGTTGTTGATAGCCATGAACTCTGTGGGACTGCCTTTCTCCTCTCTGTCAGCGCTCCAACTTGTGTGTTCATGAGGGTTTCAGCTTGTTGTTCAGTTGTTCTTAATGTGTCTGTGAGGGTTCAGTGTTTACACCACCACAGGTGTAGAGTTCTAATGTTTCTACTCCAACAGCAGCACATTACTGACTGCTGGCTATCTTAACCAGCCCAGCTAACACCCTGTGCAGCTCTCAGGCTGACGTAGCTGTGCTGTCGCTAATGTTTAGCTCTACTGCAGATAGTAACGTAGTGCCAAGATCTGCCTGCTAACCTGAGGACGCCCGGCTGCAGCACAAAGGATGCAACTTTTGACAGATGGGGAGCGTTGCAAGAGGTAAGGAGGGAATATAAAATAACGATTACATGGAGTCTTTGCAGTACAAAATGTCAGTCTGCGTTCAGTAATTGCTTTGGATTCTCCCGGATGTTTTTATGCAGGCAGACTCACCGTGATTGATCAAGCAGAGGCCTGATGTCTTGCTCAAGGACACTTGGCTGTTGCAGAGACTGACAATGAGATCTACTGGATACAGGAGCCTCTCTTTACTCACCATCGTGCCGTCTGTGCTTCTAAACTGAAGCATCAGCCAGTGAACATAAAATCCTGCCACCTCTTACAAGTGACTGCTAGCAAGGAGGCCGCGCACAATAAGGCTGACTGTTAACGTTTTATTGTGTTAAGAGTAATAATCCGGACATTTTTGTTTTGCTACTCTCTGATGCAGACTGAACAGCAGGTGTTCGTAAGGTCTCTCCATTAAAATATCAGGAAGTGGTGCAATTCATGTGTGAAGCGTCGGGACAGACAGAGAAGAAAAGCAGCGCCCACATAAACGTCATCAGTGGAAATAAAGTTTCTGTTGTTTCACTGTTTCATAGACGATCTGTTGGAGGTGCAGAGGAGACAGACAGACAGAAGATCAATTAATCAGTTACTGGTCAGCACAACACAACAGATCAACAACACACTGCAGCCTCCTGTTGATCCACAGTTGAACCAACACAAACTGAACATTATAACTTCATGAAGGGGGATTTATTGTATAGACAAGTTGCAACTTCTTGCTGGTCTGCAGGCGGCTTTTCAGGTTGTTTTAAGTTTGTTTTATCTGGATATCATTTATAGTGTCTTAAGATATGAATGAGTTACGTGCTACAGTTGCATTCCCAGTATTTAAACGGCAAAATCTCAAACTTTCGACTTGACAGGATCAGTCGCAGTTCACACCGCTGCAACGTTTCCCTGCGACGCTCTAAATCGGTTTTCGTCTTTGGTCTGAACTGGATTTTAGACTGTATTAGATTTAACTAGCTGTAACTTATAAACTGAGAGTGTTGGCAGTTCATCCGGTGTGTTTTGCGTCATGTCCCCTACCAGTTGGATGTCTGCAGACTACATCTGTATCCAGAGGCATCCTGATAAGATGTTCAACCACCTCAACTCTCCAGGAATGAGCAGCAGTTCTCTCCTCCGGTGAGAGGTCTGTCTGAAGACCAGGGTCTGCATGTGGAGAGCAGTCTGGTGCAGGAAGGTGCTGCTGGTAAAAGCGAAGATACATTTAGCAGCTTCCCACCTGTCCATCACATGCACGCTCATTATTCATACAGTCATTCCTCTTTGTAGAGACGTTTGAATAATAGATCCAACATGGTGTCCGGCACTGACGCTGACGCCTACTACTGAGGTTTTATAGTGTGGGGGGGTGGGGGTCCCAGTTAGAGGTGGCAGACCACAAAGACAGGAGCTCAGGGACCCTTGGGTACCACAGAGGAGATCAAACAGTCAGCAGTCCTGGCACTGCAAGAGCTGGGAATACATGAATACAGATACTGGACGGGGAGAGCTGGATGAAAGGGAGGGAGAGAGGGACGGAGGGAGTTCAGAAATGTATAGACAGATGAATCCCAGATCAGTTCCCCTAATGTGGGGTTACCCAGCAGAATCTGGGAAACAAGAAACAATGCATTCCTTGATATTAAATGTAAAACATCAAGACGATTCTGCTACAAAGAAAGCAGGAGAAAACTAAATCTGAATAGATTGTGGATCGAAACTTAGTGAATTTGACTCCACGTCGTTTTTTGAAAAAGTGAATGTTCTGGGCTTTTTGTCCGGAAGCTGCAAAGCTTGTAGAGAAACACTGAGGAGGAGCTACTGTTAGCTTGGGTTAAAGTCTACATCTCTGTTCAACAGCACATTCACTAAAACACAAACGCCATCATCTAAATACAATATATAAAATACACTTGCATAACATGCACTTTACAAAATGCCACAGGAATGAACTTTGAATGTGTTATTTTCAATACAAAAGCTGCTGCTTTTCAGCTTTGAAATGTGTCATCAGTAACGTCAACCTGCTGTTAATCTGCTGCCTCCTTCGTTCTCACAGGTCCAGTACTTAATGTCAAACACACACAGACCTGGATACAAAAATGCATTCTTTTACACATATTTCAAATGTTTGTATCAAGACACACACACACACACACACACACACACAGAGACAGAGGGAGAGTCACGTGCTGAGGTCAGAGCAGCTGGGGTGTAAATGCAGCCTCGCACTCTGAGAAAGACCTTTCTCTGATAACACGCTGAATAATTTATACTGTGGTGTGTGTGTATGTGTGTGTGTGTACCTGTTCCCCTCAGTGGGGCAGCAGGTGTGTGTCCTAGCTTTCCTGCCATGATTCATGTTCTGCATCCTGACCTGCAAACAGGAGAGAGAGAGAGAGGGCCCCAGGGTGAGAGTCCACCGGAAACCATTCACACTCACTCTGTGTGGCAGTATCAGCATGGAGGGGCCATTTCACTCGGGGGGCCTCCCATTGGACGCGTCCAGGACACATCCTGAAAGACCTCAACTGTCCCTTTTAAATATGAAGGAGCAGCTGCTCCTGTATCGTGTAGTGGTGCTGCAGAGAGTCTGCTTGGATGATGGGTTGTCTGTAGCGATACTCACGTCTATTTATAGTGAGTGTTTTAAAGATGGAGAGCCCTGAAAGTGTTACGTTTACTCAGTCACACTTACAGCTCCTACAACATGTTCTGCTGCCAGAGAGGAAATGTTCTGTCTTTAGCGACCCAAACATCTGTCCAGCTGCCGGGAATTACAGCTCTCACATGACGTCATGAGGAGCACCCTACGTATATATACCATTAGGACTCCTCAGGAGGAGCTGAGAGCTCCGGACTACCTTACTCTAAAAGTAGCTGACTGTCTCTTGAGTCTCAGCTCCAACTCAACCGTTATGTTTGTGCACGATAAGGTTTCTTTCTTTTATTCAAGGCCTAGTAGGTTGTTAAAGTAATTGTAGAGAATCTGGAAGTGATTTAAGGTGGTATAGAAAGTATAAAACAACTCAGTGCTTCTGTCTGTCTGTGTGAGCAGGGGCTCAGCCTCCTGCCACCGCCACCAAACGTCTGCATGGATGGATTTCCTCTGTCAGACCTGCTCATGTCCGTTAAATGTGGAGAATGTTCTTACGGAAATGTGATGTCCTTTCACGGTCTACACATGTATGTGACCTGCTTCCTAACTCGCTCTGCTCGGAGGTGAACTCCATCATGGAGTCTCTCTCTCCACATTTCAATTATTAAAAGCTAAATTGCGTTGGCTTTTGGTTTTGATGAGTCTCAGAACTTTGTGTGAGAGGAGGACGGAGCTCGCAGGCAGAACAGAGTTAGATAACATTCATAAGACTTTAAGACACTTTTAAAGGTTAACTCATACAGAACAGTTGACATACAAAATACACACCACTTAGACATGTTGGATTCCTCAACTCAAACAAGCCGGGGTCGCTGACTCCAATCGCATCCAGTGTGAAGAAAGAAACGTTCAAATTCTCTATATTCTTGACTCATCCTGATGCATGATGCCACAGGCGACTGCTCCTGTTGCTAAAGTGTCCTTGAGCAAGACACTAAACCTCCTGAGAGGTCGAAAGAAGAAGAGAGAGCAGCAAAAAGGAAGGAGATGATGAAGAGAGAAGGAAGGATTCAGAGAGGAGTTGTCTGCTGGGACTTTTTAGATAATCACAACTGTTTGTCAGGAGCTGTGTGTGTGTGTGTGTGTGTGTGCATGTGTGTGTGTGTGTGTGTGTGTGCGACCAGCCCGTGGCAAGGGTAAAGCTAACACTGAATATTTAGTGTTCTTTTCTAAACAACACAGCCAGGGCTTAACATGGCTGTTGTGTGTGTGTGTGTGTGTGTGTAGCAGTACACCTGACATTATTGCCCAGAAGCTACCGGGGTTTCCACCTCTCCCCATCAATCACACACACACACACACACACACACACCTGTGTGTTGCAGCCTGCACAGTAGTTTGAACCTGAGACGTGGGTTTCTTTTGAATCTAATCATTCACGTTGAAACAGGTCACACCGATTCACTTTGCCCACAGTGTCTTGGTTGGAAATATTCAACTTGTTTTTAAATTGTTGAGCTGTTTTACTTTATGGTTTGGTACATTTCAGATCTGCGTTGATTACCTACATGTTAATATAACACCTTGGGCACTATGGAGACCCAGTTTCACACGGAAAACAAAAAAACTCTTCAAACTACTCTACTCTCTACTGCAAGATAATTCTCTTCTCCTTTGTCGTCTGAGTCGTCAGCGCGTTCGGTCACATTGTGCCAAAACCTTCTGTGGTTTGTCCAAACACAAAGCTTCAGATACGTACAGCTGAGGTGGCAGCTGTGTTTAAAATGCACTGCAGCGTTTCCGTATTACACCTTCTTAAAGTTTGGAGACTTGCATGCAGAATTAAGATATAAAGGGTCAAATTAAATTAGCTAAGGCTGAGGTTCCCTGACTTTTAGTCCCTAGTATGTGTCAAGATCCAAAAACCAAGAACCTTTCATTTATGCAAGTTGACAGAATCTTTTAATCTCCAAAATGAAGATTCAGGTCTTCAGTTTGCAGTCGAGTTAACAATCATACAACCAACATAATCATCAGGGTTGTTCTGCAGACCCGTAGGAACTGTATGCTGCCTGGCTCTCCTCATGACCAGTAAAGTGACTTTGTTCTGTACGTTACAAGTCACAACTAAACCCTCATAGTGTTGTGAGACCACGTAACTGGTGTCAGTGTCACAGTCCTCACACTGAAACATTGAAAATAACTTAAATATAAACATTTGTAAAACATTATTCTATTCCACGAAGTCCAAGTCCAGAATCATTTGATTGGTTTGCTTTGAGTACAACTCTCATCTGCAGCTGGGTGACGATCTTTATTGTGTCTGCTTTTGGTTCGTGACGGGTCCGGACAGAACTGGGCTTCATTCTGTGTCTAAAAAACAAATGAGCCTCTAAATTCAGCCTCAGACGTCCCCTTCAGGCTGCAGCGTCACACACTTTCCACGCTCTGTCTTCTGAGTGGCAGAGCAGGTTTAATGCAGACACTGAGTGAATTCTTTTTAAAATTATGCTTTCATATCCCATAAATATGGCAATAAATCAGTCGCGCTTTGCTGCAGTGTACCCAGGGGCCTGAAATTTCAATTTATTAGGTTTACAAATCAGGTCAGCGCTCAGTTGAGGTTAGAGTGGAAACCTACCAACCACAACGCTGCAGGTTCTGCTCGCTGAGAGTCGGTGTCTATAAAACAAATATCATTCCACGGTAGAATTTCCCTTTTGATTAAAGTATAATTCACAATTGTGTGCTGACTAAACTCCTCCTGTCAGGAGACGCTTCACACCGACTCTCTTCCACTTCCTCCCGTGTTGCTGCTGGACCGTGGAAGGAGCTCCGGCTGCCGACATCACAGGAACATTCACTCATTTTAATCTATTTATATATGAATCCAGGATTGAGTGCTTCTTCTGCATGCATCCCACTTGTTCTGTATGAACCAGGTTTATATTATAAAAAAATCCTGCAATGAAAATTCCTGTTTGACTTATTTTTCATCCTTGTTGGTGTCTCATCTTGAATATTTAGTTTGGTGAATTAAACTTTCATCTGCTTGCTGAACAGGATATATATCAGAATCAGAATCAGAATCAGAAATACTTTATTAATCCCAGAAGGGAAATTGCTTTTTGATACAGTTACAATGCTCAATAAAGTTATTGAAAAAAGAATAATAAACAGTAG